>JBAMBL010001452.1:0-39449 GCA_037043405.1 Drosophila subquinaria
TAATTAATTGAATTAATTGCAAAAATTTTTTTTAAAATAATTTATGTGTAAAACTTAATATTATTCGTCACAAAATTGGATATCAGAAATTTTGGGGCATGAAAATGTTTTCGTCACTAGACTTTTACCTCGTAAAGAGGTTTTTTTTATTAGGTAATTTCGGGCCTTACCGAATTTTTACAGATATGTGTTATATGTAAAAAAAAACGCGGAATTAAATTGCCTATATATCACATATTTTAAAGTGATTGAAAACGCAGATTTTTCTTAAATCGCCAAAGAAATATTTTTCCACCTGTAGCTTTTTACCTATGTACTCCAGAAAAAATATATATTATATATATTTATAAATATATTTCGATCTTGCTGTAATCGGAAGTACAAAATGTTTCATCTGCCGCAAAAAGAATTCACCACTTGCAAGCAGTATCTTTCCACATGCACTGCAAGCAGTGCAAGTAGTGTGCATGCAGTAGTATACATGCAGTAGTGTAAAGGAAAAAGGTATATTCAATCAACAGGTAATATCTTGCCCAAACGAATTTTGACAGATAGGTGTTGTATGTCAAAAGACGCGGAATTAAATTGTCTACAACATACTACATATTTAAAAGTGATTTGATGTGTAGATTTTTCTTAAATCGCCAAAATGTGGAGAAAAATACCTTATTTCACCTGTGGCTGTTTACCTATTTTCTTAAAAAAAAAACTTTGAAGGTATGTCTAATAGCCCTTAGAAATACCTTTTAAATGATATATAGATCACATCTGTAGCTTCTATCGTTTGGATGCTATGGGGTTCAGCTTTAGCGGTTTTTAGCGATTTCCCGCTAAACTAGCAATTTTTCGAAAAAGTCGTAGAACAAACGTTTCTAGATTTTTGAGCGGGAACAAGTCCTCATTCAAACTTTTAAGCTAAAACAACGATTCATCTCGTTTTGAGAAGAGCACCAAAAATTTCAAAATAATTTTTTCTTTTGAACCAGTAGTCGGATTTTGATGATTGAGGTGTCATTCGACGCGTATTTTTATGAGAAATATTAAAAAATTAAAAATGTTGACCAAAAGGCTCCAGCGGCCCCATTAGCTCCAATAATTTAAATTTTGCCCCTCCCACTTACACCTGTTTATCTCAAGAACTAGGTGAGTTTCCTAAAGTCTTAGTATGCACATTTGTAAGTTAAATTGATACCTTTCGATCGGTATATAACTCGACCTGATCGGACAGTCATAGCAAATTTTCCATTCTTCCTGTGTATATATGCTAGTCGCTTTCGCACACTTCGTGCTGCTTTCGTCACTAGCGCGGACTGCCGTCCGCAGTGATATGTAGAGTGTGAGGTTTTATATGGGACAAAAGCATTTTTAAATGTTCTTCGTTCCATAATAAAACTTCTAGTTTTGTGGCAAGACCCTGAATAAAATGAGAATACCCATTAAATTTCATAAGGAAGGCATCAATGAATGGATTTTTGTGGAAATCCAATTTTCCATTTTCCTCCGATATCAAATTTCTGTAATAGGGCAATTTCTCATTAGTTATCTGGTCATTACCAACTGTAACTTATTACTTCAGTGTGTTAGCTTGTTAGGAAAAAAAAAAAAAGATTTTATTGGCAGCGTTGCTGCGGCGGCGGCGGCGGCTGTTGCTGCACCAAGTTCTGCTGCGGCTGTTGCGGCGGCGGCGGCGGCTGTTGCGGCGCCAAGTAGTGCAACAGCTGTTGCTGCACCAAGTTCTGTTGCGGCGGCGGCGGCGGCTGTTGCGGCGCCAAGTAGTGCAGCGGCTGTTGCTGCACCAAGTAGTGCAACGGCGACTGTTGCTGCGCCAAATACTGCGGCGGCTGTTGCGACTTGTAAAATTTGGTTAGCTCCAGAATTTGCCGCTCTTGTACTTTCACTTTTTTCTTTAAAGCTTTGTAATTTTTTCTTAGCTTTTGTTGCTCTTCTTGGAGCTGATTAAGTTTGTTTTTCAGCACATGGCCTTCGGGCTCCTGCAACCCCTGAATCTGTTGATCAAGATTGTTGCGGTGCGCCCGAAGGCGAGCAATAGCGTTGTAATTATTCATAATTTTGACCTTTTTTTTTTGGCAACACGCGCACTTTCTTGTGTATCTCACTAATGGCTGTAAGCGCCGTTATGTTTTATAGGGCTGCCAGCTAGTTATATTCCGCCGCATTTTTGCGCTTCTGTATATCAGGTTGGCAGCCCACATGCATGTTTCTTTAAGCGTAGTACGCTCTAGCTGAAAACATTTTGGACGCTCGAAATGTTCGATGTTTTGAGGTCGGGCCTTACAGAATTCAGTGTGACAGCATAATACCAAAAAATCACTAAAAAGTTGAGAGATTGTTGGTCCTTTGCTGCTGTGGTCACACTGTTACGTCAGCTGTTCATAACAAACAAGTAAATACAATTTCAAATAATTAAAGTGACAAAATGGACCAAATGGACTTGATCAGTGAAGTAGCAGCGACCATAATTTTTGGAAACGGCCTATGCTCTGTTGTTAGAGGCGGAAGAGGAGCAAGAGCTCCGGCAAAAAAGCCATGTATGGCGCCAAATGCCATTGAACCGCTTCATTGGCCATGGGTGGCTGTGGCCCTACTCCACCGGCACTTCCACTCTTTGCCCGCTTCTTCTCCGACGCCTTAATATGGTATTTGTAGCTGTCCCGAAGCGATCTCCATGCTGACTTGCAATCTTGTACTGCAATCAAAGTAATCCATTAAATATTGTCTCATAAACAGTCCAAGAAAACTTACCAGGTTTGTTAAGCGCCTCTGCAATACTCTCCCATGCACTTTTGATAAAAGTCGCATCAAAATGCTTTTAATCGCATAAATCCCATATGATTGGCCTCTCTCTCACCTCTTCAATTAGCCTTCTTCATTTTCAAAGACATCAATTCGGCTCTTATTTTGCTGCTTATTTTTTCCCGCCATTGTTGTAAATAGATTTCGACTAGTCAAAACAACGATTCAATCGATGTTTTGAAAGGTCAAAATAAAGCTGCCATCTGTTCACCAAACAGTGTTGTAAAATTTCAGAAAATATTCTGAGCTGCCCATATTTAGGTACAGCGTACATACGTTTAGAAATAGCCTTACAAAATAATTTCGAGCATGTTTGCAACCCTTTTTTTTATATGAAGTTTTGGCCTTGCAAAAATATTTTCGGCTAGAGCGTACTATGCTTTAGGTCAAAAAAAAACAAAAATGCTAATATCTCAGCCATTTCTGGCTCGATTTTGATGATTGGCATATGAAAATGGTCGTAAAATTAGCAACAATATTTCTATATAGCGTGCATTTGATAGAAAAATACTAATCTTCAGTAAAAAGTTAGCAACGATTTTCTGTTTAACATGAATAGAGGTGCCACCTTTTCTCTTTATGTACATATGCTGCCACGCAGTTTTATGCATGTTTATTTTAGGTGTGGTGGATAAAAAACAAAAATGCTAATTTCTCAGCCATTTAACCTTTGATTTTGATGATCCGAACGAAAAAATGCTCGTTAAATTAATGCCAATGCTGTCATATACCGTGCATTTGGGACCATTTCAGTTTTTAGTTAGCAACGAAATTGTGGAGGGTGCCATCCTTTCTGTTGTTCATTTCACGTTGGTTCAGTTCAGTTCTGTAGTTCAGCTCACGTTGGAGCTACCAGTTCGATAGGTCTTGCTCGTGAACTATTTGGGGGTTGATTTACAATTAATTAATTTTCTAAAAAACTGTACGTTAACATTCTCTAAATTTTACTGCAATAGCTTCCCCAAACTTGTAGCTTTAATTTGATATGTGCCGCGTTTTGGGCCATTCGTCCTAAGATAAGATATTATAGATCGAGAACAAGGTGTGTATTTTGGCGGTCATTTTGTATGGGACTTTCACCGAGGTTGCTTCGCTCATTTCCAAATATCTCAAAAACGTATCGATTTGTTGTCTTATTTTATTGTACCATTAGAAAGGTGAAATTGTAGGCTTTCATCGTGCATAAGCGGTTTTCGAGGCCATTCCTCCTGTGCTTACCTATTTAAGAAATGGTGTAAATGTTCTTTTTTTCACTTTCTTTCTTCAACTGTTTCTCCCATTTGAAAAGCTGAAATGGCCAAAACTTTGCTTTAAACTATAGATTAAGTAATTTTCTACTATTCTGCATTATTACTTTATTGATTAAAGGTCTAATAACGCTTAAAAATGAGAAAGTTCATAACTGGTTCCGACTCATGAACCAAGTTCCGTTTTTCGTTGCTAAAGAACCGTTGCTATCTTGACGCACATCTCGAACGACTCAAGCGACTCGAACGAACTATTGAACGACTCAAACGACTCGAACGAACTACTGACCTATAAAAGGACTCGAACTAGTGATGTAAAAAAACATCGATGCATCGAACATCGATGTTTTTTTGGCGATGTTTCCCGATGTTTTCCGATGTTTTTGGAGATGTCGATTCATCGATGTTTCATGGCGATGCATCGATGTTTTGAAAAACATCGGCTTAATTTCACAATTTTGCGTATTTATCGTCAGTTGTCTCATCTTCAATACGCAATTTTTGTTTGACGCGTGTGCCTTTATTTATGAACAGTGTTTGCAATGCCAAGTTGCGTAGCCAGCGACCACTTAAGAAAAGCAACGGACCTAGTGTTGATTCAAGATGTTGCAACGAGGTGGAATAGCACTTATTATATGGAGGTGAAATCGCATGTTAACGAAGTTTTGTTAAACATACGCAGCGACTTGACAATGCTCAGTGGAAAAGAACTGGAGCTGCTGAAGACCATAATTACAATGCTGCGCCCCCTCGAGGAAGCAACGAAAATAATAAGTGGGGACAAGTATTGCACGGCCAGTATGGTCATTCCAATTGTTAATATTCTGAAACAGAGATTGCAAAACTTAAATGGAAATACACCTGAGGCAAATGATGTGAAGGAATTCCTGCTTCTCGAAATTGATAGGCGAATGGGACCAATGGAGCAGGTATATTTCAAATATCATTAAGTTTTAATTTCTTTAAATATATATATTGTAATGTATTGTTTTAGGTGTCGATTCTGGCAATGGCCACAATGCTTGATCCAAGATTCAAGAAATTGCATTTTAAAGATCCTGTGGCATGTGCTAATGCAATTATTAAAGTAAAATCACTGATTAAGCCAAGTGACAACGACATCGAAAATATACCGCCCACGTCCGAAACTTCAACTAATCCAAATTCGTTTTGGAACCACCATTACCAGCTGGCGCAGTCTCATAATCCGAATGTGGATATTGATGTAGAGATGAATTCATATCTGGCAATGCCATTAACACCGTTTGAAGGTAACCCCCTTAATGTTTGGGATGGTATGAAAAGTACGTATCCTAATTTGCATCAACTAGCGCTGCAATTTTTGCCGGTAGTCGGATCTTCGGTTCCCTCTGAACGTGTTTTTTCAGCGGCTGCAAATATATTAACGCAAAAAAGAAATCGACTAACCCCAGATCGACTTAGTCGCATTTTATTTTTACAAAGTATAGATAAAAAATACTTTTTTTAAATATTCTACTTTTTTATTGGAAGCATAGAAGCATGCTATTTCTTTGTAACGTAAATTTGATTAATTATTTTTAAGTTGATAACTGCTATGGAACATATAAGACTGCTATGAAAGCATAAGTTGTTACGTTGATAAATACTTTTTAAGTTAAAGACTGCTACGGAAGCATAGGTTTTTATTTGTTTTGTTACTTTTTAAGTTAAAAATTTTTATTAAACTAAAAAGATTGCTATGAAAGCACAAGTTTTTAAGAATAAATCACCTTTATTCAGCTAAGAAATTCTTTTTTTTTTTCTATTGTTTTTTTTAAATTGGACGTTTTAAACCATGGGACATACATCGATGCATCGATGTTTCGACCCGATGTTTCAACCAACATCGATGTTTCATTTTGAAAACATCGATGTGCATCGTCATCGATGTTTTCACTCAAATTTACATCACTAACTCGAACTACCTACCCAGTGGCGGAAATTCGCATTCGAAAATCGATTACAACCACCATACGTCGTGGCCAGTACGGCTTCGAGCTCATACCACAACGCGCATTACTTTTCCATAAGGATGACCGCTGTAAAGCTGGACCAGCTTCAAAACCGCATACTTGTAATCGAGCCAGTATGCGATTAATTGAGTGAGTTCTTTCGTGTTGCATTACCGTCCTGTATACTGTTGCGTATAGGATCGTAATGCAGATGCTTTACTGACTGGTATACAATGCCTGTAGGATCGTAATGCAGATGCTTTACTGACTGGTATACAATGCCTATAGGATTGTAATGCAGATGCTTTACTGGCTGGTATGCAATGCCTATAGGACTGTAATGCAGATGCTAAACCCACCACAAAATAAAAGATTGGCATTTTTCAGAAAAATATTTATAATTATTTATATTATATGATACTTATAGTTATAAAATCAAATTAAAAATGTAATAACTAAAAAAAATAAACAACAAAAAATTAAATAAAATTAAAAAAATAAAAATTAAATTAAAAATCAAAATAAAAATGTAATAAAAATTAGAAAAAAAAATGAATAAAATTGAAAATCAAAATAAAAATTAAAAAAAAAAAATAAGAAAAAAACAATTCAAAACTATACTATACTATAAACTATAAACTTAAACATAATTAGCGCTTAAATTAGCGTAATACATTTCCTCGTCGTTTTCCTTGTCCTTGTCGTTGTCGTTGTCGTTGTCCTTGTCCTCATCCTCCTTTCTCTTCCTCTCCTTAATTTTTTGATCGAATTTTCTTTTGGCAATGCGGCCCTTATTTGATTTAAATGCAGCTCTGATAAGCTGTATGTAGCCGCGACTACTCATGCCCTCTTCTTTGACAGCATCTATATTGAAGAAAATAATAAAAATATTAATTCAGTCTTTAAACACAACGCTTAGTAGTACTTACTAAACATTTTTTAAAATACTTAAGTATTTGACCTCTCTCAAAATTTTGGCTTCCATTTTAGCCAAGTCGTCCACTGTCCTTATGGGGAAGTCGTCTTCAGTCGGTAAATCGTCCTGCGTCAGTTTGGATAGGATAGCCAGAATGATGGATTGCGTTTTTTGAATGCTGGAGATGTTTTGCATTACGCAATCCAGTTTTCTGTCCATTTGCTCCATTCTGGCTTCAAGGGATTGGGTAAGCTTGTGGGAATTGTTGTCCATTTCTGAAAAAGATTTAATGTGTATGTAGTATCGGTGTAAAAACAAAATTATCCTTATAAGGCATACACTTATGCCGTTGAACTATACCCAACGATTTTGAGTTTTCAGGCTCAGTGTAAAAAGGCTTTGGATCTGCAAACCTTCTACACTAAATAAACTGCTATTCAGTTATTTTATATTTTATTAAGCTAATCGGAACTATTTCTACTTCTAACATTTTATTTGCTGTTTGAACTATACCCAACGATTTTGAGTTTACAGGCTCAGTGTAAAAAGGCTGTGGATGTTTTGTTGTTTTGAATGTAATTTTCAATGCCCAAGTGAAGATAAGTGCCAGGGGAAACTGTTCTGGTAACAGCTGGGGCCCGGAAACCTAGCAAGGCTTCAACAGACGCAGGAACGTCAACTCCAGATTCGTTAAGAATCTTAAATAAGGCACGCTTGCAACTTCTAGTTGGGCTAAATTGCACTTACCACTCTTTTAGCTTAGATGCTAAACATTCATTATTATCACTTTTAGCACTTTCATCAATATTAACGTCGTTAATGAAATCAACACTATCAGCAACACTATCAGCAAAGTTATCTGCAAATTCAAAGTTATCCTGACTTTCTACTTCCCTTTTTGGACTAGAAATAACAATACCCATTCTGCGTCTATGAGCAGCGGCAAGCCGCCGTATGTTTCTCGTACTATATCCCTTTTTGGTAAACATATTCTTGTTAGAATTGGCACAGACAAAGATGAAAACTAATTAGAATAATATGCACCCACTTATGTCAAATATAAATATGTAATTTATGATTAAAACAATATATTTATCAATAGGCTTACTCAGATTTACTTTCCTTTAATTTCACTGTTTTGCAGCCACGCGGTAAAACAGAAGTGACACGCGACAAAACAAACAAACAAAACCATATGGGAAAAGAAACGAACAAAATTTGCACAAGCAACAACCCGTGTTTGCAACAATTGTTGCATCTAATACTTACACATTTGCATGTGTGTGAAGCAACAAAACACAAACACACACATGCTCGGTTGCAACCAAAGAGGAATAACAAAAGCCGAAAGACATTCGTGCATGTTTGATGGCAGAACAGAGTGAAACGAAGCAGCGCCCCATTACCAACCTACGTTCAAACAACTGTAGAAATATCGATTACGAATGTACATACATTCGCCGATGAAGTCCGTAGCGTTACAACATTCGGTTGTGGCCGGTTCCCGCCACTGCACTATGGGCAAAAAGTCCGAAATTTTTGCATAAAGTCTAATTTTAAAGCTAGAGCGTTCAAATTTGGCACAAAAATGTAAAATATTTATATAGAATTTAGGTTTATTTCTGTTTTGCATTAAAACTACTCCTTGAACCAATCCGCCCACACCCAAGTAAAATTAAAATTTTTTTTTGCTATTAATTTTTAATTTTATTTACAGATAGGTTTAATCTTCTTCATCGTCTAATTCAATTTCTAGATAATCATCAGAATCATCAGCGGAGTCCAAATCTTCATTTTCCATTTCTGACGTGATTGTTTCATAATTCGGGGGAGGTGGGCATTTTAAAAGATTTATTACTTCGGCGGGGAGGGGCTTTTTTTTTAATTTCTTTTGCCTTTCATTTAAGCAAATACAGGATATTAATGGATCAGAAGAATCCATAGCTCTATCAAAAACATCAGTCATATTGTTTAAGCGGCAATTTTTTCGGGCATGTGACTTCGTATCGTTTTTATAGTACTTGTTCCTTGCTTCTGAAGCATTTTCCCCTAAACATCCAACCGGAACCAAAGAGGAGTTTATTATTTGCCAGCCGTGTATTAATATTTTATGTACCGTCGGTGACATTGGATACCAAGGAAAAGTATTAACATATAATAAAAATGTATCCTCACAAAATACTTTGAATTTATCAACATCAACAGAATGCTCGCTTGAAATTGTGATCAAAACTACATACAAATTGTATAAAATGTTTTGATCAAAGCTTGTAATTGAGGAAAATAATTGGTAATTCGCAAATGCTCTTCTAGCCGTGTTTCCATCATTACTATTCCCACTTCTGTTTTGTTTGGGAATGCTTACATGTAGACCCATTTGTGTCTACATAATTTCCTGAATTTCCTTTTTCCGAGCCATCATTTCGAATTTCTTAGACTAGGTGATGTGCCACTTTTGAATTTTAAGCCTATAGGACACGTTCAATACAAATTCAAAAAATCGAATCCAGGCATGCAATGGACTGACATCATATTTTAGAGTCGCTGGCCTTGGCTTAAAAACTTCGGAGTGAAAATCAATGGTCTCGAGGAGTTTTTAGGTTTGACCCCACATATTGGGCAGCACTGAGTTGATAACGTACCAGTTAAAGTGTTAAGTACTTTACCATCAATAAGTGTCATTTGTGGTTCATAGGTAATGACAACTTCTTTGCCTTCCTTTCTATATATGAAATCCTTCAAACCGGCGACTTGCATATCCAAACATTCTTTTTCTCTTAATATTTTCTCATGGCTTTCCTTTGCGTACTCAATTTTAAGTGGCCTGCAGAACCTAACAGATTGTGGAGCTCTGTTATTCCAAATAATTCGTTGATTTGCATCTATTAATTTTAATGGTATCATAGTGCTGACAAAAAGGGATAGATCCAGGGAAGCAGGTTCTTCTGATCGAAACTTCTGCTTATATAAGCTTTGGCCAGTAGACCCATCAAATCCGTAGCTTACTATTAATGTGCAACGTGAAACATTTTCCATTTGAGAAATTACCTCTTTTTGCAGGACCAATATTCTTTCGGCTGTATGGTCCAAAAGGTTTTGCATTGAAACCTGCGCACAATTTTCAGAAATTTCTGTTTGAGTTGGTCTGCAAATCGTTTCAGCTTCTTAAAGTGCTGAATATGGGGGAAAATGTTGCAGCCACGAGCTTTATTAAGATGATGCATATTGATATACTGCTGTTTGGTAAGTCCATTTTCCAACAAAAATGACAATGCTTCTTCACCTCAGATTTCCGGCCTCCTATCGTGTTCCCTGTCTGTTCTTCCCTGACGACTTTTAATGCGCTAAGCAAATCATCCTCTTTAGCCTTCTTCGCAGAAACAGAAGCAGCATGTAATAAGTGCTGCGTTGAAAAGTCAGTGTCCGATGCAAGATCATTTCCTAATTTATGTTTCAAACGCATTCCAGCCTGTGTATAGCTTAGCGTCGGTCTACTAACCTTAAGTGAGTAACTTTAAACCTTGACAACATACGGTTGCATTTAGGCAAATATTTTTTAATATGCTTGATAAAACTGCAAACATTTTGCTCAATTTGATTAACGTGTGAGTTGCTGAGTTGACCTATTTTCATTTTCTCCAACATCCACTTCGTTACGGCAGAGTCATCGCGTCCATTGTTGTCCCAAACCTCCAGCAGTGTTAAGCGGCGAAACTCATATTCGGCTGCATATGTCATTTTTGTCGAAAACGGACAAAAACGGGCAAAGAATATTATTAGCACCGTATTCTATATACTTTTACGAAAAACATACCGGGTTTAGTTGCTCGCGAGCGCGCGCGCCAAATAAGTTACACACAACAGAACACAATTACATTTGTTAAATTTGAGCTGTAAAAATACTCCAACAACAATTGACGATACTCGACAAAACATACAGAACATATGAAAACTAACATACATCGTTGAATCTAGATACCTGTACGATTATTTGCCAAATTTTCAAATTGTCTTCACTTTAAAGAAAAAGCTACAACAAACGCGCAAAGTTCATCGACATTCACGGCTGCATTTCGATAGGTCAGGCATGCATTTAGTAAGCTGACTTTGTTTGCGCGGCAATTTCAAACCGCACGCTTTAAAAATTTTTTCGGAACAGTTTTATTTTCTCTTGAGTATGTATAATTGGAAAACACATTCAATTTTGAGTATTTAAAATATAAAAAAAAATACTTTATGCACAATTTTCGGACTTTTTACCCATAGTGCACTGGGTAGGGTTGTCAAGCGCTACAGGTTAACAGCACGTTAACAGCACCTCTTGAGTATTGTATACCAAAACGGCGTTGCATACTTGAATGTAATCTTGCAAATAGCCAGTAAATTCAAATATTTGAATTTAAACAGTTGGTCATTTAAGAGTTCAGAACAAGTATTCTCAGTACAGAACCCGCTGCGGCGGTGTCCACAAAACGGGGCCCTGGTAACCGAGTAAGTGCGGTATAACTCTGGCCAACGTGGGACTGTCTGAGAATACTTGATTCTTGGATAGCTCTCTTCTTCCTCCATAGGAAGAGGAAGAACGGCGAGCGTTTGAGCGACGCTCAGCGTTGCAACGTACGCCGCCAACGCCGCAGGTGTTGCCGACTACACTAAAAGGCACAGTATCTCGTAAGGGAGAAGTTCTTGAAACCCTGACAAGCTGGTTTAAGACTCAGAGGTACATAGCTGCAGTGAGGAGGGAAGAGATAATAGAACTGAGCTGTCTTCAGCACCTGGCAATGGAACTTTGTAGCCCAGAGCTAACAGGTACTATAGCTTAAACGACGCCGACTGTTGGAGCAGCATTATCCACGAAAAATGCTGCAATTAGAAGAGAAACTGAAATGAAATCTAAGAACAGCGACACCCCCAAGCGCCAGTGGGCCCCAGCTTGGGAGCTACGTAAAACTCCGCCTAAAAAGAGCAAACGCCACTTCCAAAACATGGCTCTGCAAGAAAAAGCTGTCAAACAAACATCAGCTACCAAGCCAGTAGTGCAAGAGCCATCAACAAGCTCTAAAGCGAGATGGACCAAGGTCAGCAGCCGACAGGCACCACGAGAGCGTATCCGTTCAGACGCTATAGCTGTGACTGGTGTGTGCGAATGCAGCAACTCGGAGATTTTGAAAATTGTCAACAGCGAACCCTCATTGAAACATCCAAGCGGCGATGTCAAAAGCATCCGGAAGGCGACGAACGGAGATCTTCTGCTAAAGCTTGAGAAAAACCCAGCGCATACCTCAGATGTGCTGAAGGATGCGGTGAGCAAGGCAATGGGTAGCCGAGCAGTCGTCAAAAAACTGACGGAAACATCTCAAGTTGAGATACGCGATCTGGACGAGGTTGCAACTAGAGAGGAAGTTGTGGAAGCAGTCAAGCTTGTCTTGAAGGACGCCACTGTGAACTGTGAGTCTGTCAGGTCACTACGGGTCCTTAGAGACGGTCAACAAGTGGCGACATTGGTCCTGCCAGCAGCTCAAGCCAGGGTGTTGGAAAACTTGCGGAAAATTCGCATTGGCTGGGTTGTGTGTCGCATTCGACCAGTTCTGCAGCCAACACGTTGCTTCAATTGCCTCGGCTATGGCCACGAGAGTTGCAGGCAGACATCGTCATTATTAGTGAGCCGCATCACAAGGAGTCATTCTGTTCGAGGACTTGGGTTGCTGACACGAGCGGAAAAGCTGCGATATGGGCGTGTGGCGCCTCATCAAACCTGCTTTCGGACTCAAAGCCATTTAACGGCTTCGTGCGGGCAAATGTGGGTGTAAAATGGGTCTACAGCTGCTACATGGCTCCTAGAGGAATTGGTTGAGGATGCCAGAGGGCGATCTGGATTAGTCATCGCAGGTGACTTTAATGCCTGGGCCACGGAGTGGGGCAGCCTGGTGACAAATGCTAGAGGTCGGGTCCTCCTCGAAACCTTGGCATCACTAGATCTAGTGCTGCTCAACACTGGGACTCAAAATACATTCAGCCGAGCTGGTATCGGGTCAATGGTCGACCTCACTTTCGTAAGTCCGGCGTTGGCAGTCGGCGCAGATTGGCAAATCAGTGATGTGTACACCGCTACCGACCATGTAGCCATCTTGGCTAACATCGGGAATCGCTCACGATCTGCAGGTCACGGATTACCATATAAGCATGCATATCGTATAGAGCAATTCAACAGCCTCGTTTTCAATGTAGTACTTCAACCAATAACTACGGTTGGAAATGCTGAGAGCAGGGCACGCCAAATCAATAGCATTCTAACCAAAGCTTGTGACAGCAGTATGCCGAGGCATAAGTTCTACAGGCGACACCATGAACCCACATTCTGGTGGAACGAGCGTATTGCCAATGCCCGACACGCTTGCTTGCATGCAAGAAGGCGTTATCAACGTGCTCGTGGACGGCCATGTTTCAACAGCAAGCAAGCTAAGTATAGAACGGCCCGAAAACTGCTCAAACAGGAAATTCGAGCTAGTAAACGAGAATGTTTTCTGCAATTATGCGATTCTGCCGAACATGATCCGTGGGGAAAAGCCTACAAAACCGTGGTTAAAGCTGTCCACGCTGGAAAGCAACTCGCGCCGACAGATGCAGCTGAGCTCAAGCTGATTGTGGAGACGCTATTTCCGACCAAACCCCCAATCAGATATTAAACATTACTGCATCACGTCAGAGAAGAGTCCTTCTATCCCCAGTAGTAACCGTCACAGTGGATGAAATACTGGCTGTCGCAAGCAACATTAAACCCCGAAAAGCTCCAGGCCCTGACGGCATATCAAACCGAGCAATTAGATTAGCTCTTTCTCTGCAGCCCACAGCTTTCACGGAGTTATTCAACACCTGCCTTGCGGAGACTTTTCCATCGATATGGAAGCTTCAGTCGCTGGTGCTACTTCCTAAGCCAGGCAAGCCACTGGACGACCCTTCGTCCTACAGGCCAATTTGCCTATTAAACACCTTGGGAAAGGTACTAGAGAAGCTGATATGTACAAGACTAGAGACAGCCATCGCCGAGGGAGGAGGTTTGTCCCCAAACCAATTCGGCTTCAGAAAAGCTAGTTCGACTATCGATGCAATAGACAAGGTGACGAGCATTGCATCACAAGGCTATCCAGGGCTCAAAATGGAAGGGAGGCACCAAGCAGTATTGCTTAGTCGCTACTTTGGACGTGAAGAACGCTTTTAATACAGCCAGGTGGGACAAGATAGTACAATCACTGTCTTACTTCTGTGTTCCAGAGTACCTCCTGGAAATAATTAAAAGCTACTTCCAAGGAAGAGTTCTCCAATATTCCACCGCCGATGGAATTAATACTCACTGCGTGTCAGCTGGTGTACCCCAGGGCTCTGAACTGGGGCCTCTTTTGTGGAATACAATGTATGACGGAGTTTTGCGGCTGGAGCTCCCGCCGGGCTCACAGATCATTGGATTCGCGGACGACGTAGCCATAGTGGTGGTCGGCAAGGATATTTACCGGACCGAGGAGGCGTGCATATATTATATTATATATTATATATTTTGCATCTCCACAGCAACCCAGAGATTCTTTCCTTACGCTCAGGATATGGTGACCAAAGCGGCAAAATATGCAGCAGCGAAAAAAAAAATGATATACATAATTATCCAACACTCGCAAAAATTGGTGAGTAAATGTTAAACCAACTGAAAAGACATTTCCAATCTTAACGTCACTAGATCCACATAGACATACATTCAAGGAAAATATGTAAATATTTTAATTAAATTTTTAATGACTGCAGAGGTGGCAGCTCTGCGGTCAGAAGTGAAGACGATGAAGGGGAGCGAGGGGAGCGAGCCAAGACCCATCCCGCCAAGACCAACAAACAATTTGGAAGAGTTCCGGGGGTTTGATCACACCCTGCAGGAGGGGCTGCTATGGCCAATATGGTATGTATTCTAATATAAATCTTGACTAATTATTTTATTTGTTAAAATTGTGATTTTCTTATACAGATAGCGAGTCTTGCCAAAATAGTCGAAAACGACTTGACATATTTTGTAAAGGCCTGCTGGCGGAGGATCATGACGGACGAGGTGGACAGGCACTGCTGTTGGCGTGGCACCGCAGCAAAGGAGTGCGTCCAAAGCTTTCAGGCCACCATCGCAATCCGCGGTATGTATTATTCTGGGGTGCCACAGAAATCGCTTGCGCTTGAATTTCACTTAAATTTGTATGAAATTCAAGCGAAAGCGATTTCTGTGGCACCCCCGATTATATGCATATACATTAGAGTGGATTAATTAGTATGAACTAAAAAAAACTGCACCAAGCGGTTGTCAAAATTGTAATCTACAACAAATTCTAAGAAGGTTTTCCCAAGAAACCATGGGTCTAAAATCAAAATCATTTTAAACACGCTTAGATACCTAAGCGAGTGCATACCAAATATTTTGTTTCACTTAAATTTTTTTCAAAATATTCAAAATTTTTTTATTTTTATAATTTTTTTTTACATGAAAAAAAAATGTTGAAAAAATAAAATTACAAAAATTGGTTTTAATTTGCATTTGACCGTTAATTATTATTCAAAAAATGCTTTAAGTATTAAGAATTTGTGTACAAAAATTAGACTTAAAGGTCGTTCCGTCAACTAAGTTTGATTTGCTTAAGCGAAACCCAAATCAAGTCTTAATCTATTTCAGTCATACCCTTAGTAGCATTTCTAGTAAGTGTGATGATCACGACATTAATGTGATTATAGTGATAAATGAAATCATCGTAAAAAGTTTTAAACTTATAAAATATTTATTTATTTATTGCTAGAATATGCTGCATGAACTTTAAAATATGCTAGATTTGCAAATTTTATAAGCTATTCCATTTTCAAATATGCAAGATCTAGCCTGAAATAAGCTAACCTGACAACCCTGATTGTGCAGCGCGTGAATTTTTCAATGTCTTTATAAACTTTGCAATTTGATTCTAAATCTAAAAATCAAAAATTCTGTAGATTTTCTGAAATCACGAGTGAACTTATTGATACAAGTTGCGTGAAAATGGAGCCAAATAAAGAGGACACGCCGAATGAAATCTCTATAGTCGAAGCAGTTGCTCTCCAGGCTGGAGCAAAAGCAGCGCCAAAGCGGGGCCGTGACCGTTAATTATTATTAAAAAAATGCTTTAAGTATTAAGAATTTGTGTACAAAAATTAGACTAATTTAGGGTGCATACAAACTTTATTGACTGACTGTACGTAATTACATTGTTAAAACTAATCAACATACTCATTTTAATATTATTACAGCGGCTTCTGAGCAGAGATTTCCCAACTCCAGCAAAACTTTCTCCACAGCAACCCAGAAATTCTTTCTGTACGCTCCGGATAGGGTGACCAAAGCGGCAAAGTATGCAGCAGCGAAACAAAATAAATGATATATATAATTATCCAACACTCGCAAAAATTGGTGAGAAAATGTTGAACCAAGAGAAAAGACATTTCCAATCTTAATGTCACTAGATCCAAATAGACATACATTTAAAGAAAATATGTAAACATTTTAATTAAATTTATTGTTTATCACTGCGGACGGCAGTCCGCGCTAGTGACGAAAGCAGCACGAAGGGTGCGAAGGCGACTAGCATATATACACAGGAAGAATGGAAAATTTGTTATGACTGTCCGATCAGGTCGAGCTATATACCGATCGAAAGGTATCAACTTAACTTACAAATGTGCATACTAAGACTTTTGAAAACTCACCTGGTTCGTGAGATAAACAGGTGTAAGTGGAAGGGGCAAAATTTAAATGATTGGAGCTAGTGGGGCCGTTGGAGCCTTTTGGTCAACATTTTTAATTTTTTAATATTTCTCATAAAAATACGCGTCGAATGACACCTCAATCATCAAAATCCGACTACTGGTTCAAAAGATAAATTATTTTGAAATTTTTGGTGCCCTTCTCAAAACGAGATGAAAAGTCAGTCTGTCTGTTTGTTTGTTTGTCTGTTTGTTTGTTTGTTTGTATAGATCAAATCGTTGTTTTAGCTTAAAAGTTTGAATGAGGACTTGTTCCCGCTCAAAAATCTAGAAACGTTTGTTCTACGACTTTTTCGAAAAATCGCTAGTTTAGCGGGAAATCGCTAAAAACCGCTAAAAATTGAAACCTTCAGAAAAGCTAGTTCGACTATCGATGCAATAGACAAGGTGACGAGCATTGCATCACAAGGCTATCCAGGGCTCAAAATGGAAGGGAGGCACCAAGCAGTATTGCTTAGTCGCTACTTTGGACGTGAAGAACGCTTTTAATACAGCCAGGTGGGACAAGATAGTACAATCACTGTCTTACTTCTGTGTTCCAGAGTACCTCCTGGAAATAATTAAAAGCTACTTCCAAGGAAGAGTTCTCCAATATTCCACCGCCGATGGAATTAATACTCACTGCGTGTCAGCTGGTGTACCCCAGGGCTCTGAACTGGGGCCTCTTTTGTGGAATACAATGCATGACGGAGTTTTGCGGCTGGAGCTCCCGCCGGGCTCACAGATCATTGGATTCGCGGACGACGTAGCCATAGTGGTGGTCGGCAAGGATATTTACCGGACCGAGGAGGCGTGCATATATTATATTATATATTATATATTTTGCATCTCCACAGCAACCCAGAGATTCTTTCCTTACGCTCAGGATATGGTGACCAAAGCGGCAAAATATGCAGCAGCGAAAAAAAAAATGATATACATAATTATCCAACACTCGCAAAAATTGGTGAGTAAATGTTAAACCAACTGAAAAGACATTTCCAATCTTAACGTCACTAGATCCACATAGACATACATTCAAGGAAAATATGTAAATATTTTAATTAAATTTTTAATGACTGCAGAGGTGGCAGCTCTGCGGTCAGAAGTGAAGACGATGAAGGGGAGCGAGGGGACCTATACCGAGTGGTGGTCGGCATCCAAACTATAGAAGCTACAGATGCGATCTATATATCGTTGAAAAGGTATTTCGAAGGGCTTTAAGGCATACCTTCAAAGTTTTTTTTTTAAGTAAAAAGGTAAACCGCTACAGGTGAAACAAGGTATTTTTTTACACATTTTGGCGATTTAAGAAAAATCTACACATGAGATCACTTTAAAATATGTTATATGGTATAGGCAATTTGATTCCGCGTTTTTTGGCATATAACATGTATCTGTCAAAATTCGTTTGGACAAGATATTACCTATTAACTGAATATACCTTTTACCTTTACACTACTGCATGTACATATGCAGTATGTACACTGCTTGCAGCGTAATGCGGAAATAAACTGCTTGCAAGTGGTGAATTCCTTTTTGCGGCAGATAAATCATTTTATAACCAAAAATATAGAATCATTTGTTCTACAGTTTTTTCGAAAAATCTCTAGTTTAGCGGGAAATCGCTAAAAACCGCTAAAATTGAAACTCTCATAGCGTCCAAACGATAGAAGCTACAGATATGATCTATATTTCGTTGAAAACGTATTTCAAAGGGCTCTTAGGCATACCTTCAACGTTTATTTTTTATTAAAAAAGGTATAATGAGAATAGGACAGCAGCTGCAAAGTGTCATAGCAGCCAGAGTTGAAGAGTGCTGATAGCTTTTGCGCTGGGCATGTGTGTTTGTAAAGGGGACCAGTGTTGCCAGACAGTTTGTTTTAGCTGTACAAACAATAAACAAAATTGACAAAACTATAATGTCAAAAAATATTGCAATTTCAAAATTTCTGGTGTCTTATTCAAAAATTTCTGATATCCCATAAAAAAAACCTCTTTACGAGGTAAAAGTCTAGTGACGAAAACATTTTCATGCCCCAAAATTTCTGATATCCAATTTTGTGACGAATAATATTAAGTTTTACACATAAATTATTTTAAACAAAATTTTTGCATTCGGCACTGCGCAAAACAGTGAATGAGTTTAATTTGGTATTAGAATTGAGACATTTTAGCGCAATGTGGACTGTTACCTTAATTATAATTTCAAATTTATTTTGATTATTTATAAAAATTTTATTTTTTAACTAGTTGACGTGCAAACTCGACTGTCGGAGACCCCGTACTTACTATGGAAAAGCAAACACTGTTTAAAATAAAATCTATGCTTTCGATCAATCGTTCCTATGGCAGCTGTATGATATAGTGGTCCGATAACAATCAAATTTAGTCAGGATAAATGGGACCATTCCATATGCATATTCTGTCAGTTTGGTTCAAATATCTCAAACAACAAAAAAGTTTTTTATGCCAAGACTTGATTTTCGACTGATTGTTCCTAGGGCACCTATATGATATAGTGGTCCGCTATCAACCAAATTTGGTTAAGATATATGGGACCATCCCATATGCATATTCTGTCAGTTTGGTTTAGATGTCTCAAACAACAAAAATGTTTTTTATGCCAAGTCTTGATTTTCGTCTGATTGTTCCTAGGGCAGCTATAGGATATAGTGGTCCGATATCAACCAAATTTGGTTAAGATGTATCGGAGCGTCCCATATGCATATTCTGTCAGTTTGGTTTAGATATCTCAAAAAACAAAAAATTGTTCAAAAATATTTTTGCTAGTATTTTTTATAATTTTTTTAAAGTCCTAAAAATTACCATTTTAACCCCTTTTTCCTACTTTTTACACAAAAAGTGCCTTTTAAGCAATTTTCAAAAAATTATAAAAAATACTAGCAAAAATATTTTTGAAAAATATTTTGCAGTCACTCCTTAAATTGTTTGAATTTTTTTGCATCAAAATATTTTTTGTAAAAAATCGAGGGTACATAAATTTGAAATTTTCGACGGGTACTTAATGGGCTAAGAAATGTTTTATATCATTCAAACGGAATTTAAATGACCTTTCCATTGATGCCAATATGTTAGCGATAAGGGAACAATTAAACCCCCAAATCTCAAAATGTTTGCTGTGCCAATAATTATGTTCGCCAGTGTATGTGATCGTCAACTAAAAAAAATTTGCAAACAAGTTTAATATTATTGTGAATTAAGTTATTAATTATGCATTGTCGGATAGTGAGTGAATTAGTGGAATTAGGATGATGTCATTATTTTCATGAGGCAGGTGAAGGTATTTGAAAGAAATTTCATCAATTGGATGTTTTTCAATTGCGTCGGTAACATTGTTTTTCTATAGACGAGCTCGCCATAGGCAATTCGAAAAAATCTCGCCTGTTCTAAAATTTTCGTCCATGTATGTATGTAGGTAGCAAATTCCGTCAACTATTTCGAAGCTTTGCTGATCCTGTCCTGACCTTTATTTTCCAGTTTTGCTGTTACATTATCTTTTAGCCTACTATCAATAAACCTTTTTTTTTTGTTATTGTTTATGCATTTTTAATACATTTAATTTCATTCAGCATAATGAATCGGACCTTTAAAATTGCTGAAGAAGTGAAAGAGGAGAAATGCTGCTGCAGCGATGCGAAATTGCAACTAAATGAGCGACTCTCCAACTTTGAAAGTAAGTAAATTGCATAAGAAATAATAACTTAATATATTTAAACACATTTACAATCTTTTTTAGAATCAATTGAAAAAAAAATAGATGAGCGACTCTCCAACTTTAAAAGTAAGTAAATTGCATAATAAAATAGTAAATTAATATAAAATCACATTCACAATCTTTTTAGAAACAATGGAAAGAAAAATGGAGGAGATGCAGAGTAAGTAAAATCAATTATAAAATGTAAAAAAAATTTAATTTTCGTTGTTTTTTCATTTTTTCAGATATCATATTGAGTACAAACTCTAAAATGATTGCGCTAATGGAGCAGCAGCGCAGAAATATGCTGACTCCAAAGTCTGAGTTCCCTTTGACATCGATCGAATGCTTGTCAGAAACTAACAAGCAAATTGGCGAAGCACCAACCAATTTTGTAAGTGGCATATACGAGGGGTCTAACAAAAGTTCTGTAAGTTAGCGACTTTTAAATCGTTTTTCAAAATTCCAAAAGTCTCAAAACTTTTGCAATACTTTTACGAGGTTATATTAAAAATCTTGGACAAATCGGTTGAAATGGAGACTAGAAAACGCAAATTAGCTGAAGGTACCTCAGATGAAATTCTACTACCAACGCAAACAGAAATTCACTATAGCCTTTTATTCGGTTTTCCACGCAAACTGAAGACCGTACAAATATTTGATGAATGTCAAAATGTCTATAGAACGATTGCACCATATCTGAAGACTATTTCAAAATGTTTCCAAAGATTCCAGACAGGACATTTTTCTGTAGAGGACGATCCCCGAGAAGGTCGACCTAAAAATTCGAGGGACGAAAGAAATGTGGCCCTAGTTAGAACAAAACTTGCCGAACACCCTCGATCTACCCAGGAAATGGTTGCTAGTGAACTGGACTTGAATGCCATAGCCACATCTCGGATATTGCATCAAGATCTGGTGCATACGAAGAAGTTTGCGCGATGGGTTTCACGCATTTTTAATGAGGTCCAAAAAGAAGCTCAGATACATTTTGCCCAATATCTTTTGAATCAAATTGAAAATTTAAGGTCTAGCAACTTTAATAAATTCGTTACTGATGCCAAAGCTTGGTTTAATAAATACGAACCGGAAGCCAAACAGTAGTTCATGGTATGGAGCTCCAGAGTAGCCAACCCACCTATTAAAAAGCTTTAAAAGCAAGATTTTGAAGACTGTTATGAGAAGTGAAATTTTAGGCTTAAGACATGCATTGAAATCAATGGCGATTATGTAGAGAAGATAAAAAAAAGACGACGATTCAGGATAAATTAAAAAAAAAAAGTTCCGAATTTTTTTTTCCGGTCAACTTACCGAACTTTTGTTAGTCCCCACGTATTCATGTTTAACATGCATTTCCCAAACAATTAACGTTTTTCCATGGAGAAATCTATTACCTGATATTCAAGAAAGGAGCTAATTTTTATTATTCTTTTTTTTCAGAGGCCACTAAAAGCGAAGGGCGCAGCTTCCTTGACTACAGAAGGGAGATTCGGGAGGCATTCCAAAAAGCTTAAAACCGCTCATATAAGATTCCGCCAAAGAAAAGAAAATTAATAAGGCCGACTAAGGTCTAATGCCTTAAATATAATTTCAATTTCTTTTTTTTTTAATTTATTTTTATTTTACCTATATTTAACTATGTTTATTTTAAGAGTTATCGTTACTTTATTTTTACAAGCTTGTTCTTTTTTCCCTTTTTTTTTTAATTTTTTTTATATTTAAATTTCATTTTTCATTATTTTATTTTTAGGTTACTTTATTTTTAAAAGCTTGTTCTTTTTTCCCTCTTTTTTTAAATTTTTTTTATATTTTAATTTGATTTTTCATTACTTTTTCTTTTAAAATTACGAAATAAAACAATTTTTTAGAAAACATTTGTTCGCATTTATTAATTTTGCGCGGTGTGCATAAATTTTTGCCGCCGATTCGGCACAATTTTCTAATGGCCTACAGCAAGGGAAATTCAGAGCAAAAACTCCCACTCCTGAAAAGACGATATAAAAATTTCAGCGGTGGCGGCCTGAAACCTTGGTGGAAGCTTCCGCCAAATCTTCCGCCAGCGTATACCGAATTACCCCGCTCACGCTAATGTAAAAGTGGCTGCACAGCACCGCTGAACTTTCAGCTAGCATTCTTAATGTTTTTCGCTATAAAAGTGCCACTGGGTCACCAACCGGTTTCGTTTCTTCTGCGCCGCGCTTCAAATTTCATCATTTTGCCTGCAATTTTAGAATGCGGGTTTTTCAAAGTCACAGCAGGTCCGGTTGCACCCAAGAACAAAGTGTATGTTGATTGCTTGGTCTGTGTTCCGAAGCGTGTGTTCCGAGCATACACAAACCAAACGGGCAACCTACACAGGCATGTCAAGGTAAGAAAGAAGGAGGGGGTGCTTGCAGACCGCAATTACTTTAACTTAATTAATCTTTCCAGAAATGTCATCTTCATCTCAAGTACAAGATAGAAAAATCGAGCAAAAGACAATTCGGGAGCAAGAGAAAAATTTAAAAAAGAGCAGAAAAAAAACAGAAGGAGAAGAACCAGAAGAAGGTGGAGGAGGAGGAATTGTGTTTAGTAATCGACCCTTGCGAAATCATGAAAAAGCCAGAGATTTGCGGTACATTTTGAAATTAGGTGACAGGCGCGCAGAACAGCGCTAACATAGCAAGTAGATGGCGCAGAAAACGTTTCTAGCACAGTTTAGGACAGTGTGCGAGCGGTATAAACATACCCCAAACGAGCGATACGGCTAGCTATTTGATGTGAGTTTTAATGGCCGCCCTACCAGCTGTTTGTTTTCTGACAATGAGAGAGAGAGAAAAAGTGATAGCGGCGCTGCTCATGAGCGCACGTCATGTGTTTTGAAAACTAAACAAACACAACATACAAAAAAAAACCTGAACTGATGAAAAAATGAGCCAATTCGAAAAAATAAATGCCTTTGCGCCAACAGGACAAAAAAGAGCCAGTTTTGGCGCAAAAACGCCAATTGTGGCAACCGTGCGTCAAACAGGCATTTTAGTGGTTTCACTCGCTTTGTATGCCATGCAATGATGCCAAATTGGCTTTTTTTCGGATAGATTTGTCTGGTTGTTAGCTGCTTCAGTCGGGAAAAATCTCAAACAGCTTCTATCCGAAAATCTGGCTTTTTTTAGAATCAATTAAATTGAATAAAAAAAGGATTCTATACTGCCAATTTTAGAACTTTTACAAAATGGAAACGATATAAAGGCGAAAACACTTTTCCAGTTCACCAAAATTCATCTCTTAAAATGGGAGAATGTTGAAAATACGTCAAAATTTTGGTCCGAAGCAAACAAATATCGAGACTCTGTAGGCAGTAACACTTTATCAGAAGTGGTCACTTTCACTCTGTCTCTTTTATCGTTGCCAAGTAAGTTTGGTAAAACTAAATTGAGGCACCGTCTTTAAATAGAGACGTTAAATGCTATTTTAACAATTAGGTAAATGTATATTTTATCTTCTGCAGATTTGGATTGCGTCGACATAAATCGTGTTGCCACTCGTACATCTTGCCTGACAAATACCTTAACACTAGATTTACCAAGAAATTTGCATACCTATTTATACCAGAGCCAGTCAATTTGACTGGTTAAGAAAAGTCCTATTATTTTATATTAAAATTCTTAATCCCTTAAATGAATTGATGAGAAATAAAAAAATATAAATAAAAACATAAAAATGCATCAATTGTGTTTTAGTTTTAATCAAAATAATCATGTTTATTACATGGTTTACAGTACCAGTCATTTTGACTGGAACAGAACAGAATTGAACTCAATGAATAAATGATGTCTCATAACGGTTTTCAACAAAATTCCTGATATAAAATTTTTTTTTGTAATAGGGGAATTCCCGAAAAATATGCTGTCACACTAATTGATTATTACAGGGATGTGTAAACAAACTTACAAACAGTGATGTTTCAAACAAGGGAACGTCCTAAAAGGGCAAAATATAAAGCATTTGCATATCAAACATATATCCAGTCAAAATGACTGGTTACGGTATAAGTGCCAAAAACAAAAAAAATCTTTTTTCCTATGAACACAAAATGAAATTAACTTATCAAATTGTATGTATTTAGTGGTTATTTAAAAAGTCATAACATAATATCGAAAAAAAATAAAAACACTTAGTCAATATTTATGAAATAAAAAGTAAAATCAGTCATTTTGACTGGTGTGGTAGATCTAGTGTTAAGTTACAGGCACCATGGCGACGTACAATGAAAAGCAAGAAAATGAAGACGAAAAAATCATTGAAGAGGCCCTAAAACTATTAAATTAAATAAAAAAGTAGTCAACAAAATTTGGTCTGTTTTTCAGCTTTTTTCCCTTTATGTTTTGGTCGTTTTGTCTGTTTTTTTCAGAAAATATTTGGCATCACTGATGCCATGCGGCCCCAGAGCGGCAAAGCGCCAATGAGAGAGTGCACACAGCGCGTCCAAATGTTGCTAAGAGAGCGCACATTAACAACGGCATGCTCGATCACCCGTAGGAACATACCCTGTTTTAAATACAAATACTTTTTCTCATTCTCTTTGCTTTTTATTGTTTATGAATTATTATTGTTAGTATGTATTCATTAATAAACATATGTTTGTGGCATAAAATTATAGAATGATAAAAAAGCAAAGAAAATGAGAAAATAAAAATGTTGTACTTAAAACATGGTATGTTCCAGCGGGTGATCGAGAGTGCGCATCTACTTATTATCGTTTCTGTGATATTGAGCGAGAGAGCGACACAGAGCGTGCTCCTCGTTCTGGTGTCGATCCAAGACTGAACTTTTTTCGACGTTGCTTGTGAGCGCTCTCTCTCTGTGCGACGTTTGTCTCTCTGTGGCAGTGTTACCAACGCCTCTACTCAAAAAAAATACAGATCTTGTTCACTAAGCAAATAACCTATAGAGGACCCATCCCATACAACTGAAGTGTCACAGGCAAAATGCTTTGCGAAGCGTCCACTGGAAAATGTTACCGTTCTGGCAATATTGTTCGAGTGGACGCTTCGAGCAAAGGGATTTTATTTTTGAGGCCGCTTCAGTCGACGGGCTGAGCTCGTTGATTGCGAAACAAAAACATGCGAACTATGAAATACCCTCTACCCTTTCAATTTTTTACTCACATTATTTTATATGGAAAATCGACTAAAATTTTATAAATTCATGAAGGTTGCTGATCGAGCAAACGCAATGATATTTTTTAGCATTCAAAATTGTTTTATTTAACTTGAAAATTTATTATTAAAAATTTAACCTGTACAGGGTATGAGAACTTACATACAAAATGTCAATTGCATCAACAAATAAGCAAAGTGCGTTGCAAATTCTCTTCATTAAGCACATGCAACCAATACATATGCGCACATTTATCGTAAGATGCACACATACAAATATTTCCCTTGATTTCTTTCTCTGTCTGACTAATCTGGGTCCGTATGTGCAAAGGGGATGGGAGATGAATATTTCGCGCGCGCTGTTTCCGTTTCGCAGAGTTTCTTCTCATTCCCTTTGCACACACATTCATTGATATTTCTTAATGTTGCGTACAAGGTGGATTTACTATTAAGGTGACGTCGTCCGATGTGGTGAGGTTACAATCATTTTTTCACCTCTCTCTCTCCGCTCTCAGAGAGACAAGCGCTAGAAAAAGATGGCGAACGTTTTACGTTCTGCACGTTTCGTTTGTCATTGTTTAAGCGGACAGAAAAGGAAATGTTTTCGCAAAATAATTAAAATGATTTAATTTAAAATTATTCATAATATTTTTATTCATAATTATTCTTTTCATTGTTTTCTGTCTACGAGTTTATTCGTAAAGAAGAAGACAATAAAAAAAACATGCGATACACAACCTCTTTCGACAACGTTTGCAGGCATACTGTCAAATGTTTGTAGCCCCGAAAGAGAGCAGCTGTTGTGACAACGTCACCTACTTAGTAAATTCACCTTGGTTGCGTACATTAGATTTCTGCATGCATGCAAAACCACATGCGAGACGTACCTCAGCTTTGAATACCCTATATTTTAAATACAATATACAGTTTGTCAAGTAATTGTTTGCAAAGCCTTAAAAATGTAATATTTCGACTTTAAATAAGAAAATAATAGCTTATTATATATATTTGGAAAGGTCATTTAATTGTCGTTCAAATGATGCAAAAATTTCCTTAACCCATTAAGTACCCATTAAAATATTCGAATTTTAAAAAAGGTCTACTTTTTCAACTTTTTTCCTCGATTTTTTCCAAAAAATGTTGGGATGCAAAAAAATTCTGGAAACAATTCTAAGAGTAACTGCAAAAAAAAATTTTCAAAAATATTTTTGCTAGTATTTTTTAGAATTTTTTGAAAACTGAAAAAAAGGCACTTTTTGCATGAAAATGAGGAAAAATGGGTTAAAATGGTCATTTTTAGGATTTTCAAACAATTTTAAAAAATACTAGCAAAAATATTTTTGAAAATTTTTTTCTGCAGTTACTCTTAGAATTGTTTCCAAAATTTTTTTGCATCCCAACATTTTTTGGAAAAAATCGAGGAAAAAAGTTGAAAAAGTAGACCTTTTTTAAAATTCGAATATTTTAATGGGTACTTAATGGGTTAAGGAAATTTTTGCATCATTTGAACGAAAATTAAATGACCTTTCCAAATATATATAATAAGCTATTATTTTCTTATTTAAAGTCGAAATATTACATTTTTAAGGCTTTGCAAACAATTACTTGACAAACTGTATATAAATTAAATATTCAAATTCAAATTGAACTTAACACCTAAATATTAGTGAAAATATTACATAATTGTTCAGTTTAAGTTTGTTTACAATAATCTAAAAATAAAAATATTTATGCACTTATTAAGTTTAATATTAAAAACTAGATTTGTTAATTGTTTACAACAGGCGCGGGCAGTATAGGCTCTGGGAGCTATGCGGCAGCTATTAGCTTTTTTTGGCGCCGTGAAGTCGCACACAGGCAGCCCGTCATAAAAGCAATTAGACACGCTCAACTCGCGAGCAAGCTAGCAACAACAATGCACACAGGCAGCTCGAGTCGAGGCATTCGACGCTTCTTTTTGTACACTGAATGAAAAAATATATTAGGTGTAATTTTTACTAGTTGTTTTTTTTTCTTATAATTGTATTTTGTATTATTGCCTACTCAATAATTTTGTTTAGTGTATTTTTTGCTCACACATTTGGGTAGGTCGTAAAAGTAGGTAGAAACGAAAAGGGTTGTTGTTGTAGTTTTTGTTGTAGTTGTTGTTGTGGTTGTTGTTGTAGAGCTCCCGAGGTCAAATTTTGCGCCCACCGCTGGTTTACAAGATAAAATTAGATGCTTAAATTAAAATAGAAATAAATACTATTAACAATAAGCAAATTATATATTCATATTTAATAAGAAATATAAGATTATATTCGCAGTAATATACTTTAAAAAAGTATGGTACCCGTTCGTGGAAGGGTAAAGCTTTGCCTAAAGTCGACTGAAAGCATAGAAGCAATTCACGCATACAAACAGATCAGCCAATCGCTCTCTTTTCGTCATTTTCGCTTTCAGTCAATGTGACAGCATAGTACAAAAAATCCCTAAAAGTTGAGAGATTGTTGGTCTTATGCTGCTGTGGTCACACTGTTCGTTAGCTGTGCACAACAAACAAGTAAATACAATTCAAATAATCAAAGTGACAAAATGGACCAAATGGACTTGATCAGTGAAGTAGCAGCGACCAATGCCATTATTTTTGGATAAACGGCCTCTGCAATACTTTCCCATGCACTTTTGATAAAAGTCGCATCAAAATGCTTTTTATCAGTCAAATCCCATATTAATGGCCTCTCTATCACGTCTTCAATTAACCTTATGCGTTCTACATTTTCGAAGACATCAATTCGGGTCTTATTTTGCTGCATATTTTTTCCCGCCATTGTTGTTAAAGCGTAGTACGCTCTAGCCGAAAATATTTTGGACGCTCGAAATGTTCGATGTTTTGAGGTCGGGCCTTACAGAATTCAGTGTGACAGCATAATACCAAAAAATCACTAAAAAGTTGAGAGATTGTTGGTTCTTTGCTGCTGTGGTCACACTGTTACGTCAGCTGTTCACAACAAACAAGTAAATACAATTTCAAACAATCAAAGTGACAAAATGGACCAAATGGACTTGATCTGTGAAGTAGCAGCGACCAATACCATAATTTTTGGATTAACGGCCTATGCTCTGTTGTTAGAGGCGGAAGAGGAGCAAGAAAGCAAACCGCCGACGTGTTCTCGCACGATGTGTTGCTCGCATCAAGACCGTCTTCAACGTAGCTCGCTTGACTAGCGTCCATGGATGCATTCGCTTCAAATTGAAGGTCCCAATTAGAACCCTCAGACATTAGTCCTTGGCTGGTAGACGGGACGTCATCTAATGCGCTGCAATACGTTCTACAATAATAAGTGCAAGCACAAAATTTGTATTTTATATTTTTTTTAATATTTGTTGTATATGTACTTACCGCCTTTGCATCGAGAGCTCCGGCAAAAAAGCCATGTATGGCGCCAAATGCCATTCAACCGCTTCATTGGCCATGGGTGGCTGTGGCCCTACTCCACCGGCACTTCCACTCTTTGCCCGCTTCTTCTCCAGAAGCGATCTCCATGCTGACTTGCAATCTTGTACTGCAATCAAAGTAATCCATTAAATATTGTCTCATAAACAGTCCAAGAAAACTTACCAGGTTTGTTAAGCGCCTCTGCAATACTCTCCCATGCACTTTTGATAAATGTCGCATCAAAATGCTTTTTATCGGTTAAATCCCATATGATTGGCCTCTCTCTCACCTCTTCAATCAGCCTTATTCGTTCCTCATTTTCGAAGACATCAATTCGGCTCTTATTTTGCTGCTTATTTTTTCCCGCCATTGTTGTTCATTGATTTCGAGCAGCCAAAACAACGATTCAATCGATGTTTTGAAAGATCAAAATAAAGCTGCCATCTGTTGACCAAACAGTGTTGTAAAACGCCAGAAAATATTCGGAGCTGCCCATATTTAGGTACAGCGTACATACGTTTAGAAATGGCCTTACAAAATAATTTCGAGCATGTTTGCAACCCTTTTTTTTATATGAAGTTTTGGCCTTGTTTGGACTAGTCGAAATATATGAACAACAATGGCGGGAAAAAATAAGCAGCAAAATAAGAGCCGAATTGATGTCTTCGAAAGTGAAGAACGAATAAGGCTAATTGAAGAGGTGAGAGAGAGGCCAATCATATGGGATTTAACCGATAAAAAGCATTTTGATGCGAATTTTATCAAAAGTGCATGGGAAAGTATTGCAGAGGCCGTTCATCCGAAAATTATGGTATTGGTCGCTGCTACTTCACTGATACAGTCCATTTGGTCCATTTTGACTGATTGAAGAGGTGCAACAGAGGTCAATATTGTGGGATTTGACCGACAAAAAACATATTGATCTGATTTTTATAATTCATAATTTGTAATTTAATAATTAGGGTATTAGTCGCTGCCACTTCTCTCATCATGTCTATTTTGTCAATTTTCTCTATTTTGTTGTGGCTCAATGTTTATTTATTTGTTGTGCACAGCTAACGCAACAGTGTGACCACAGCAGCATAAGACCAACAATCTCTCAACTTTGTAGTGCTTTTTGGTATTTTGCTGTCACACTGAATTCTGTAAGGCCCGACCTCAAAACATCGAACATTTCGAGCGTCCAAAATGTTTTCAGCTAGAGCGTACTACGCTTAATAGATTTCGACTAGTCAAAACAACGATTCAATCGATGTTTTGAAAGGTCAAAATATAGCTGCCATCTGTTAACCAAATAGTGTTGTAAAACGCCAGAAAATATTCTGAGCTGCCCATATTTAGGTACAGCGTACATAGGTTAAGAAATGGCCTTACAAAATAATTTCGAGCATGTTTGCAACCCTTTGTTTTTATATGGAGTTTTGGCCTTGCAAACATATTTTCGGCTACAGCGTACTATGCTTTAGGAAAAAATTTTTGCCGCTGGCAGCACTGGAATTTTCCAATACTGGCAGTAAAATTTAAACACATGTTTTGATCCGGCGTATTGTGCATTTGTTTAATTTGCTAAATAAAATGCTGCGTGTTACACAAACTAAAAACTCGCTGCTCGATGGCGCCTCAATAGCAGGAGAACTTTATACGACGCCCAAGGATTGCGAAGATTTCTTTGAGAGTATTGAAAAGCCAACTACGGTGATTGCAGCCCCACGCTCCACCTGTAATATTGAAGTGTACAAATGTTGTGATTTATTATGCTGATTGATTTTATTGTATTGTGTAGTTATACGTGCTGGCGTGCTGACAACGGTGCGTGGCTCCGCTTACATGGAATATGGCAACACCAAAGTGCTGGCGATTGTCGCACCGCCGCGGGAATTGGTCAGGTCGTCCAGTGTGCGTCGTGTGAGCATGGGAGTCATCAATTGTTATGTGAATTTCGCAGCATTCGCCAGCGATGAGCTGGACGAGGTCCCGGAGCGTGAGAGGCATTTGAGCAGCATGTTAAACAAGGCACTGCAACCGCTCGTCTGTCGCAACGAGTTTCTCAACTTTCAGCTGGACATAAGAGTGCTCATATTAGACGACGATGGCTGTTTGCTGAGCACAGCCATCAATTGCTGTGGCGTGGCACTGATTGAGTGTGGCATATCCACATATGACTTGATAACCGCCTCGACAGCGTGCATTTATCGCGATTATGTGTTTGTCAATCCCAGTGCCAAGGTGGAGGAGTTACTGTGGCAGCATCGAGGCGGCAATGCTTTGTTGGGCAGTGGCAGCCAAGAAAAAGGCGGGCCAATACAGGTACAGGAGCATGGACTGCTGATCAACGCCAGCATGGACACATTCGAGCAGCTGGCGCAGTGTCAACAGTGTGGCTACCTCAAGCCCGAGACTTATGTGAAACTACTCGATTATACTCTAGAGATTAACAGATCGCTGCGAGAACTTGTAAAACGCGTGCTGACGGAACGTGTGCAGGAGCAGCACAAGCTGGACATGCGAGAGCGGGACGAGGATCGACTGGAGGATGAGCGTCTGGCTGCCATCATTGAGCGGCTCCAGCAACAGGGTCTCAATGAATTCATTATGTCCAATATTAAAGAGGATCCACATACCGCCAAATAAACGTCTTTGTACATAAAAACTGAATGTTTATAATTTTTGAGCTTAAATATCTAAACTTGTAACAATTTTCGTGGTCTAAAAAATCTGCCGGCTGCCAGTTAATTTTGTCCACTACTGTTGATCCGTGGACGCCTCCAACACAGCGCCAGAATAGGCCAGATCCCAATAGTGTTCCACCTGATGCTTTTGAAAGAACTCGCGCGCCATTTTCTCCATAGGAAAGATTTTGAATTTGATTTCGCCAAAGTGCCGGCGCTGGCTGGTGCCTTCCCAGACAAGCACACAGGAATTGGCGACATCCTGGCCATCGTTGCCCTTGACCAGATCCTCTTCCCACTTGATGCGATGCAGCATCAGACGGCGGTATTTCTTTTGCTGCTTTGGTCCGCCCTCGACAACAACGACACAGCAATCCCGGAAGAGGGCAACACTTCCAGTCATTTGCAGTTGCTTGGCATTCGTTTCCACTTTGAATTTTTTACTCTGATTGTCTTGGAGGTCACGTATGCGATAGACACTGACGTGGACACCACAACTGGTGTCCTCCTTCAGCTTGCGCTGCTTCTTCTCACTCTTCTGTTCGCTGGTCAGCTTTCTGGCATTGTTGGCATCCTCGTGCGCCTTCTGACGCTTCGCCATTTGCTCGCGCACGTGCGCCTCAATCTTGGTGGGATCCTGGACAGCATCAGTGCCCAGCACACGCATCAGATTCGAAATGCGCAGCTTTGGTTCAGGTGGCGCCGCCAGTCCCAAACGTATCTTCTCCTGCTCCTCCTTCCAAGCCTCACGGCGATTCTGGCGGCGTAACTTTTTGCGTTCCTTTTTGGTCAGGAACACGGGCAAATAGACGGGCTTTAATGGTTCATCTGGGAATTATAAATTGTTGATTTAAATACATACATATTTTATATATGTGAATGAGCTGGTAAATTTGCAACTTACTTGGCGGCTTCATCTGCGTGGGATGCTCTATAAGATTACTTATGGCCGTTTGGCGTATGCTAATCTTTCCACTCGCCTCGTCCACCGTCTGCAAGTCCTGGCTAAGGATGACCGAGTCCCACCATTCCATCGCTGGCACATCGTCGGGCATGTCCTGTTTGGGTGCGATCAGTGCCAGCTTTGTGGCGGACGATATGCCCGTCTTTCGTGCTATCTGGGATATCTCATTTTGGAGGCGCTCCAGCTGACTCTTCATGCGCATACGCTCAGCCAGCTGCTGGAATTTACCGGGTTCGTGGAAACGCAACGTGCGCTTATTTCGCACGGTCGGTTTCAATGCAATTCGATCATCAAAGTACTTGACAGCATCGTCCTGGCCTGTGCTCGCCGAGCCGCTGTTGCTGCTGCTGCCCTCGGGACCCGTTGCTTGACGCTGGAACACTTCTCGCTTCTTGGCGCGTATGTTTGCCTTCAGCGTGGGCGTCACAGTGGGTATATTGATGGTGCGTCCACTTTTGTCCACAGTGCGTCCCTCCTCATCCAGTATGAGTGGCTTGGGACGCTCCTGTTGCTGTTGAGCAGCTGCCGCTGCCGCTGCAGCCACTGCCGTGGGCTGTTGCTGTATAAGATTGGCCAGATTGCCGGTTAATTTGGCCCGAATTTGTGCCTGCAGCTCGGCTATCTTCTTCGCCTTCTCCGAATCCTCGGGCGTTGGCTTTTTGGATAACGCTTGGGTAGCCAGTGCCACCGGCATGCCAATTTGTGGCACGGACGCTAGCAGAGGATCCTTATCCCGCAGATTACTAAGCGCCCTTTTTCGCTCCTCGATCTCGCGCTGCGCATGGGCCATCATCAGTTTAATCTGTGTGGAGCTCAGCGATGCGGCCATTGCATCAACGGGAGAACCATTCTTATTATCCTTGACATCGAAACGTGACTTCTTCGGTGCAGCATCGACGCCGACGTCGGCGCCAGCGCCAGCCGCGCTTCGTTTGTTGGCCGAGGATGATTTTGATTTCTGGTCGTCGGCGTCGGCGCTTTCGGCATCCTTGCGCGTTATAATGGACGACATAATATTCGCAATTAAATTGATCTGACTTAAAACGTTAAAGTTATTTACCAAAAGCCTTGCACATTCCGCTTAATCCGCATATGCTTTTTTTGGTACGCTTTTATGTTTTTTATCTGCAAAAACGTTTACGTGAAATTTCTTGAGCGAAAAGACAGGGTTGATCCTCTCTTTTCACTGATAAAGCTCAAATGAACGGTTCATTAAGATGAACTAATTGAGTCAATCATGAACTACATCGCTCATTTTGCAGTTAATCAGTTCTTATTTAAATTTCTTTAATATGATTTTATCAATTTTACAGAAATACAATTAGCATAATATGCATAAAGTTCCGCGATTGGATTCATCTTCTGCATTATTTACATGTAAAAATGCTTGAATGTCATATATTTGAACTTATGAACTAGTTTAAATTGAATCATTTTAATCGATTCTATTGTACATCGAATACTCGACATAAGTAATTTATTCTACATATATAATTTAATTGGTGGCTACACGAAACGTTAGGGTATCTTTTGAAAATAAATGGGCAGAAAGGTTTTTTAAGTGAATCAATAACTTTAATTAAACAAGAACTCAATTGAGTACAACATCGATACTTTCTTTTCTTTCTCGTTCGTGCCATTTTTATTTATGAGGGCCCAGCTAGAATATATGAATGGTAACCATCTTCTTTTCTTTTATTAAATCGATCATAATATCTCAAGACAATTACCATATCAGTATAAAGTATTTTTCATATTAAATTTAATTTCCTTAAAATATCGATATACTTTCTGTTTACTCGTTGTGTCTGACGTTCATCCTAAATCTAGTTCTTCAGTAGTTGTAGTAGTCCATGAGCTGTTCAAGTGAACTTATTCTGAACGAAACGACACAAACTCTAGTGTCGTGTGTGCTTAATTTATTTGTTGTGAAAAGATTTTTAGCGCTTTTATTGTGCATAAAACGTTAAAAATTTGCATTTAATTGATAGCATGGCATCAGAGGAAGAGAATGACGATAATTTTCAGGGTGAGTACAACGTTTTAATCTATGTTTTACTGTGCTGAAAATTTTTCGGCAGAATACGAATACCGAGCCGTGGTCATGTTCAAGCGAGTGGAGCAGCAGGCGTCAGCGGCTGCCGACGACGTCTCGTTGCCGCGCTGCGTGCGTTCTCTTTTATTATTGTTTTCTTTTAGTTTTGTTGTGGCCATATACAATTTGCCTTTAATAAGATAGTTGTAAATTTAATTTGCTGACATGAACTAAATATTTTTGTGAAATTGTATATTTGACGCGCTACTTTTCACATTTTTGTGCCTCCTTCATTCTACACAAATTTATTATTGCATTTTTATGTGCTGTGTTTCGCAAATGCAGCTCCAGTGTGCTATAGTCGTCTCGCTTGCACTTCAAGTGTGTTTGCGGCCGCAAAACAGATGTTTTACACGCTTGTTTTGGTCATTCCTTCGTTCGAAACGAAAGGCGCACAAGCAATAAAAGTGTATTGGCATCATAAAAACTGTTGAGTTAAAATCTTCTGAACTGCCAAGCTAAAAGATATATATAATACATATATTTGCCACATCCAATCTATAAACAATTATTAGTATTTGACATTGATCCTTGGGCTCAATCCAAATGTTGATTCTAATTGATAGGAATAAAAACAACACACAAATGAGTCATATTTGCAATAGTTGTGAAATGCAATTTGTCAATGTCAGTGACATTTGCTAATCTTTTGTTGTTATTTAGATATTTGTAATGTCGAAATATGTTGGTTTAAATAAACTACTGTGTTGGTAACAAAATGTACGAATTAAGCACACTGCTTCTGATTTTTTGGCCCGAGCAATCTTATTTTGTGCTAAAAAATACCGAATTTACGAACATAGCTGTTTGCCTTTGTTTGCAAAATAATAGTGTTATCGTAACGCGTACGATAGCGCACTCGCTCTAACATATAGGACCGGCCAATGCTGAGAATATTGTTGCCAAGAAACAGTGTGTACACACTGCAAGGTGAGACTTGCGCGATGTCGGCAACTACTCGCTCACTCTCTTTCAGCTCACAAACGCACTCGCAACCGCAACCGACGATAACGCCGCGTGAAGTGGGCTGCTTTGGAAATTTTACGATTCATTGTTGCTTGGACGTGGCAGCCATGACGTGATTTCTGACTTTGAATAAGAAAATTTTTTGTTAAAATTACATTTGTAAATTATAAAAAATTAACTTAAGGGGAATACGTGCATTATTAAACCAATAACAAGAGCTCAATTAAGTGTAAATTAAAGTGCGTGCAAACTATTGAAAGATATCAAAATATTGTGTAAGAAAAAAAAATTAAAAATAATACATACTCACATACACATGTATGTATATGTATGCATATGCAAGAAGAAACGAATAAAAAAATGTGCAATTTCGAAAATATTGTCAAATTTGTATGTTGTTTTTCGCTGCCTTCTCCCCGTTGTGCCGTGTTATATTCATTTGATTGATTTCTCCGCATTTGTATGTGTGCGTGCTGCTCGGGCGGATCGTCATTTAGTCTGTCCGTCTAAATGAGGCAAAGACAGTTGCCACCATTTACATTTTAGCAGTCGCCGTTCAATATCATTAACGCAGCCGTGTATTATATTTTATATGTATGTACATGCATACATCAATACATATTTACGTCTGCTTGCATGTATGAGTTGACTCGTTTGCTCGCCAAGAGAAGCTCCCCCTCCCTTGAACAGCGTGAGGGAGCTTGCGCTTGTATAGATGTATGTATGTATGTGTATATGAGCGTGTTATGCACGCGCGCGCTCCAGCAGCTCTAGTCCTCGTCGTCGGCCCGTCTCTCTCGCGCTCAACCACCAAAAACGTCAGCCAACCGCATTCGTCGCCGTCGCTGTCGTCGTGTCGCTGTCGAAAATCAGCCGCTGTTGATGTCGCTGTCGTTGTTGCTGTTGCCGCTGCCAACGTTATTTACGCGATTTCAATTAATTTATAAATAATTTTACTTCCAATAACAAATACAAGCACAACCGCTATCAACCTTTATGTATGCATAACGATTACAAAAGTGTTTCAACTTCAAAAAACAAAAATACCGCAACTACACACAAAGTAAGCAACAGAGGGTGGTAGAAAGAAGAGGAGCGAACAGAGAATATGCTGGAATGTGGAGAGCAGAAAAACAACGCCGGTTCATGTAACAAATATAAGCTAGCAACAACCAACCAACCAACCCCCTTTGTGTACAATATATGTATGTTAATCCGTTAATGCTCCTCCACTCTCGCAGCTGACAGCTTACATACGTATTTTCTGCTCTCGTATTTTCTTTTGATGCCCCTGTAAATGTTTTGTAAAACTTTGCTATTGACGCTGTTGCATTGCGAGGGGGCGTGTGTTACAGTCTGTGTGTGTGTTTGTGTGTACAAGTTATCCTAGAAATCGAACGTGGGCAGAGTCTAATTTTAACATGTGATGTGCGCGCACATCTCTGTTGTTGGCTGTGCTATCGATACACGCCTATCGATAGCATACATATCTATGCAAATTGTTGTAGCATAACTTTTCAGAGCAACAACAACAAATTACAAGCACACTCTGACGTCAGCATAGGTTTCCACTCTATATTCATATGTATTTTCTTGCCTCCCAATTCTCCTGCTTCGTCGTCGTCTATTTCGCCACTAAACATTCCAACAGCTGTCTGCTGTATCTGCACGTATTTGTCGTTGGTAGGAAAGGGATGGTATCCGCAAGGCCTAATTCATGACTAAAGCAACAAAGGTATTTCGACTGCTCTCACCAGAATTAATTTGTTTAAATTTTGCTAATGGCCATTCAAATACGAATAACATGTTTTTTTCGTTTGTCGTAGCTTTTCTTTGGGTTTTTTTTTATTAATTCTCAGTTAACCTGCCGAGTTTCTTTTAAACAATAAGAAAGTGTTAAATGTAACAGCATGCATTTCATTGAATTTTACTTTTGTATTTTGATTGAAACGATTTGATTATTCTGCATTATAAATTGACAATTTATAAATTGCTCAAATGCAAAAGCTCACAAGTGACAGCTGAGACAACGCGACGTAATCGCGTGAGAGGGAGAGAGCAAGATAGATGGTGGGAGCGTCGCCCAGTGGATGCACTCCAGTCGTTGGTTGATTTTGCCTAGAGTAAAGTATGTATATACAGTCGAACTTCCCTAACTCGAATCACCATTATCCAAGAAAAAAGTTCGAGTTAGGGAGACTTCGAGTTAGGGAATTTTTTTTTTTAGTGTTTTAAAAGAAACTACAATTGCAATCAATCATAAGTACAATTCAAATTTCAATTTTTTCTGTTATTTTCAACAAAAAGGGATTCCAGTTTGTTCGAGACCTGTTAATATTCTCAAAAATTGGTTTCTTCGTTCTTTTGCCGTATCCAGAATAAGTTCCCTATTCAAATGTCATCATAATTAATATTTCATTTTTTAATATAATGAAAAATTTTTTTGCTGAGATACCACATTTTTCAGCAACTTCAATTTATTTGGTCTACTTTCAAATTCCATAACTACTTATAAGTTTGAATATTTCCTTAAACATTTTAATACACTGATGCGCTGACAAAGAAGCAATTTCACAAGCTTAAGTAATTTTTGATGCAATATTCTATCATATTTCATCACCATATGCTAATGTAAATAAATATTACATATCCAAACGATCCGGTAACAAAAGTATAAAATAGAAATGAAAAAAATTTCAAACTTTGTTGGAGATTTTCCCGAAAAATTCGACTTACAGAAGTACGGGCCAATATTTTTGTTCGAGTTAGGGAGAAATTCGAGTTAGGGAAGTTCGAGTTAGGGAGACAGAATTGTATGAAATTTAGTCAGTAAACGCTATTGCCACTCGATTTTGTTCGAGTTAGAGAAAATTCGAGTTAGGGAAGTTCGAGTTAGAGAAGTTCGACTGTATGCACATATTGCAGTATTGCACTGAGCGCATTGAGCGAAATAAAGAGAAGAGAGGGAATGCATGGGAATGGGAGAGTAAAATTATACTCCAATTGTCAGGTGAAAAATGCTTTGACGCATGTTATTTTTACTTATGTACTTTGTGCTTGCGTAGATAAGCGCACAATACGTTCAATACTAATAGGGTTTACTTAGCGAAATTAAACTTGGTGACTACAAAAATGTCATATCTGGAAAACATTTATTTTAAACTTGCTGCCTTTAGACATTATCAATATATATACATTAGGGTGTCCCTTATTTGGTCAAAGTCAATATTTTTAAACGCATACGGGCTAGTTCTGTTCATTAGGTCCTAAAGCACTCAGAAATAAATTTTTACCTCAATCGGAGTATGATAACCCGTGCCGACTTGGATCGGAAAATTTAAAGATTATATGGGACAAAAAAAAAATTTTTTTTTTTTTTTAATTTTTTATTTTTTTATTTTGTTTATTAGGTCCTAAAGAACTCAAAACCAAGTTTTCACCTTAATCGGAGTACGATAACCCATTCAAATTTGCATCGAAACATGAAAAATCATCGAAAAATGTATAATCAGTGTTAAAATACTGTTTTTTCATGTTTCGATGCAAATTTGAATGGGTTATCGTACTCCGATTAAGGTGAAAACTTGGTTTTGAGTTCTTTAGGACCTAATAAACAAAATAAAAAAATAAAAAATTAAAAAAAAATAAAAAAAAATTTGTTTGTCCCATATAATCTTTAAATTTTTCCATATTTTTTTTTTTTTTTTTTTTTTTTCCGATTGAGGTAAAAATTTATTTC
>JBAMBL010001456.1:0-31171 GCA_037043405.1 Drosophila subquinaria
GGCTGTAAACTAGTGTAATTAGACTATTTATCAGTAAACAATTTTCTTGAGTTTTAAAGTATAAAACAACATTACTAAAGTCAAAAATAAACTTAACTTAACTTAAATGTGATGTAAAATTGAGAGCATGAAGCTTGGTGAAATCGCTGAGTTTGCGTATTTTTTATATTAATCAATTTTAGCAGCAATTGAAATTGAAACGTTTATTCAATGCATGCGCTAATCGAATAACACTTTTGACACCCACAGGAGCTGCAGTTCAAAGCGCCACCCAAAGGGCGCCCGCCTTTAACAAGGATACAAGATATTTTACGCTCTTGGTGTTGGATGATCAAAATACGGACTGGTCCAAGTACTTCCGTGGTCGGCGTTTGCATGGCGATTTCGATATACGCGTGGAGCAGGCGGAATTTCGAGTAAGCTGAATTGAATACTGAAAACAGAATACTGAATAACAAACATACAAACAATGAACTCTATATTTTATCTAATGCGCATCCACAGGACATTACCGTGGTCTCCAGCGCGGATACCGGACCGGTCGTCACAATGGCCGCCTATCGCAGTGGCACCCGGGTGAGTTGTTGTCCTTCCCCTTGCCCCCGTTGAACCCGTCGAGCCCGTCTGTCGTGTTTATTCTTAATTAGTGCAATGTGCACAGACATTTGCCACTGTTCGGCGCCTTGGTCCCTTGTCGGATACTCTTAGTTATTGTTTGTGTACGAGTATTTGCTGTTTAGCTGTTTGTGTTTTTATTGCTCGCACATTTCATTTTAATTCGCACTGGAGTGGCTTTATTGTTTTGTTGGCGTCGCCTTGGTTATGCTTTTCTATTAAATTTATTCGCAATCCCAAGGACACTCAAGCGTTACTCTTATCAACAATTTTCATTACCACTGCGTTTGCATAGCATTCATCTTCAATCTTTGATGTGTGTATTTTTAATCCCACAAGTATTTAGTTCATTCTGCTTTTAAGCAAGCAATCAGAGCACTTGTAGCTCACATAAACCATTGTGACAGTTAAGATGAATTAGCTTTGAGTAAATTCTTAAAAAGGATGAAATACCTGATTGGTTTGATTGATTACTGAAATGGTAATCATAGACATCTCAGCTTTATCACAAAGGAGAGAACTAATTGAAATCGTTTATTGTTATAAATATACTATCATGATTTTAAAAGATTTTAGTTCATATTGTAAAACAACTGTAAATCAATTCATTTTTATTTTGGTTAATAATTAGTTAATGCAAATTTTCTCAAAAGGTTTGTGAACGCAATGATCTCACCATGGTTCTTGTCTAGAAAACAATAAATTTTTTCTTAATGAAGAGAAATAAATTGAAGATACAATTTTTTAGTAATACACCCTCTCTAAAATTTCAACTTGAGCATTTTGTTTTATGACAATTATAATTATAAATAGTATAAATACATAAGCTTTAATGTAAATTATCTACAATAACTGCGCAGTTTCTCCAGTTCAAAACCTTTCCGAAGTTCAGCACCAAGTGAATTTTATCCGCCGTGATACGCATAGCACAAGATTTATCCACATTTTTATCCGATCTTATTTACCCATATTTGGTGGCGCCTTCTAGTGGCATGGCGTGGTACTATGCAACATTTTGTGCAACATAATTTTACGGATGCCGAAAAGTATGCAATACTATTGAATTTAATAACATTTCACATTTTTGGGCGCGCAAATTTGAAATGGAATTTTAAAAAATCAATTAAAAATTAAATAAAAACAATTTAAAAAAAAAACAAAATGCAAAATTCGGTAAATTAATTAACTTTATTTTAAAATTAGTTTGGTGTCGAATCTGAAAAAAAAGCCAAAAAAAAATTGAGAAATAAAAATAAAATTGAGAATCAAAAGATATCGGGAATTCGAGAAAAATTCAACAAAATGTCTGGTATTTTTTCAATTTTCTAGCTCAAAAAACAAAAAAGTTGATTTTTCCGGCCGGAAAAATTGTTCTCAAAAATTTCCGTTTTTGCGTTTTGCGGACCACTTTTATCACTTGGATCAGGCGCGCAGTTGTGGCGCCATCTATGTGTGCGCTATGGTGCGCCATCTATTGTTTTTTGTGACAATGACCATGTGAGAGAGAAGAAGAGAGAGAGAGAGAGGTGACAAATGCTCGCTCGCTCATCGCTTCCACTTTTTAGTTTAAGTGAAAAATGGCGGACGAGAAAACTTTATTTTATTTCGCCGAATTTGCCAACAATTCTTGAGTGCGGGACAAAAGAGGAGGAGAACAAGAGGGTTTTTGTTAAATGCTTGGAATGACTATCTCATATTTCTGTTGATGTTGTTTGTTTTCTGTAATATTTAATTTTACGAAATGACGAATTTTAATAATCTAAGTCGTGCTAAGCTTGACGATTATAAATCAATGATTTTCGTTTATTTATTTTGTCACTTTGTTTCTTTCTACATACATACTCGCAATTGGTTAGGAGTCAACTAAAATTACAAAATTGTATTCTGCTGTTTATATGTTTCTAATATAATTTTTGGAATATCACACCAAAAAACAGGTAGCCCGTTCCTTCCGCCCGGATTTTGTATTGATACGTCAACCGCCCCGTGATGGTTCCAGCGATTACCGATCGACCATACTGGGCCTGAAATATGGCGGAGTGCCCAGCATCAATTCATTGCATTCCATTTACCAGTTTCAGGTGAGTTGAGAGCTGCATTCAGTGTGAATTGGTTTTAGCATTAACTGTGCAATATTTTGTTGTTTTAGGATAAGCCATGGGTCTTCTCGCATCTGCTGCAACTGCAGCGTCGCCTGGGTCGCGACGGTTTTCCGCTGATCGAGCAAACATTCTTTCCGAATCCGCGTGATTTGGTAAGTGTATTATGTTAAACATTAAGAGCTAATCACTAATTAAGTAGCTACATTGAATCGTGCTCATATCTAAAAGCCATCCATTAATAAATAACATATTAAGCATAACGTACAAATTAAAGCTCTACACAAAACTCAAGTATAAAATAATTATTATTAAAAAAAACTGTAGCATAACAAAAGCCCAAATCTCCGACGATTCACTTAGGCATCTCCCAACTCCAGCCGGCTCCTTCCGGATCTACGGATAGCTCAAGCACTTTTTGTATAGCTGCGTGCGTCGCCAGCGGCATCGCTGAATGTCGCCGTTGCGGGTGCGAATGTTGTGGGGCACACAGGAGGAATAATCCCGCTCGCACTTGCCGTACGGCGACCACTTGCAGCCATCGGCGTACTCACGTTGTCGCAGACACTGCATGCCAAAGCACGGCGAGATCTGCGCAAGAAAACAAAGTCAATTGTAGTAAATAGGGGGAATAATAAAGGTTCGACTTACAGTGCAATTACAGGCCATGCCGTAGGCGCCACTAAAGCCGTGACGCTCGGCAATTGTCATCTTGGTGTATTCCTTGTAGTAGCTGCACAGATTCAGTTGCGGCATGCGTCCAGCTATTATGTAAACCTTGCCAATGTCCAGCTGAATGCCGCACATTGAGTCGGCATTGGGCGTCGACAGGCGACCGTCTCGCAGCATTTTGCGTGCCTCCGGAGTTGCCTAAGGGAAATTGATGACTTGGTCTTAGAAAAATCAGTCAGCCCACAGTCGAGTATGCTCGACTCTGAAATACCCAGTAGTTGGTATGAGCATATGAACAAACAGACAAATAGCAGATTATATACTTTTTAAATTTACTGATAGCTAAAGAGTGTTTTGAAAGCAAATATGAAAAATTTAAGAAAAAAATAGCTAATATTCCTATAGGGTATTGATGACTTGCTTTTAGAAAAATCAGTCATTCTACAGGTTTGGTCCTTATTTTATTTATACCAAATCTGTGTTGGTTATGTTGCTAATTTGTATGCACGGATTCCACACTTACCAAATAAATGAAATTTCGTTATTGTTAAAAAAAAAAAAAAAAGTCATTCTACAGTCGATTCGGCTCGAATGTAAAATACTCGATAGCTGGAATGATTTTACGAACAAAGAAACACTTTATAAAACATATCTTAGGCAGAAGACTATATTTTTATAATAAGTACATAACGAATTCCAAAAAAAAGAGTACAGTTTGTCAAGAAACACTTTACACACCCTTTAAAATGTAATATTTTGACTTTAAATAAGAAAATAATAGCTTATTATATATATTTGGAAAGGTCGTTTCAATTTTTAAAAAATACTAGCAAAAATATTTTTGAACATTTTTTTTTGCAGTTACTCTTAGAATTGTTCCAAGAATTGTTTTGCATCAAAATATTTTTTGTGAAAAATCGAGGAAAAAAGTTGAAAAACTAGGCTTTTGTAAAAATTCAAAATATTCCATGGGTACTCAATGGGTTAAAGAAATTTTTGCATCATTCGAACGGAAATTAAATGACCTTTCCAAATATATATTATATAATAAGCTATTATTTTCTTATTTAATGTCAAAATATTACATTTTAAAGGGTGTGTAAAGTGTTTCTTGACAAACTGTATATATTTCTCGACGTCAATAATTTGAAACTATAAAAACAAACTAATAAAAAGTAAAAAGCAAAGTATTGCCTTTATCTGTCTGTTACATACATTGCCACAAAGTTATAGCACCCTTGGGCCCTGTGGTTACCGGGTATAGAAGGGAAACCAACGCATCAATAGTGGCTTACCTTGTAGGTGCGCTTTATGTGCACTTTGTAGGTGGTTTTGCCCGGCTCAATGGTATTTGACTTGCGGAGAACTCGCAGCTGCACAACTGTCAAGCAAATGATGTTATTTTTCTATTATTATTAAATTCTCCAAGGATATCCGCATCCTTTCTACTCCAGCTGTGCTTATTTCTCTTGCTCTCTACTCACCGTAATCCGCCGAGCAGTAATGCGTCTGCGGATGCGAGGGCATGCACATACAGGCATCCGCAGTGCGTCCATAAAGCGCCAACACTGCGAACAGGGCCAACGCCAATAAACTCAAATGTCTTGTAAACTCCATGGCGCCGTAAAGCTGAGCAAATCCAATCTCTCGCTGTCGCCTTCTTAACACTCAGCACCAATAACAAATAACGTTGTGTGCTCTGGCTCTGAAATTAAGTAAAATGTGATTGCATTTTATTATGATGATGATTTACTGTTTACTGATGATGTACGGATGTAACCCAAAGCCGCTGCTGAAGGTCACTGCGAGTTTTATTAAGTCTACCCCGATTATGTCATATCAGCTTATCTGTTGAACGTGATGCGCCAATCACGGCAATCAATCCATCAAGGCACTCATACATTACGCATACGCCCCATGCCTCAGTAATTAACACTGCCACTGTCACTATATTATCAGTCGATGCATTGTTTATTTTGGGTTAAATTTACTTTAGCAATCACTTCTTATTTATATTCTTTTTGAATTCTTTTATGTGAGAGTGGAAGCTAATAGAGCCTGATATATATCTGATATAATTCACACATATGTATGTATTTTATTGGCCATTCCAATTGAATTGAATTCAGTGGTTCTTTTACAATCAACTTGGATGCCGCTGCATAAATTGTGTTGAAGAAACTATATACGAAAAGTAGTTCAATTGCCAGTCAAATGCATGCCAGCCATTCCATTTAGCATTGTTTATGGGAAATTCATAGAAAAACTTGAGACGAACCAAGTCGAAATCGAAATCCATTACAAAACTGCTGTCCGTGCATATATATCAACGCGAAAATATTGTATAATATCAGTACAGCCAGTTGCACTGTCTCATTCTGTCTCATTCTCTTTCCCATTCCCAATTCGAGTCCCAGTCCCAGGTCCCAGTCATCGTGTCGAACTGATCGACAGAGATAGGCAGGCCCATATAGACAACATATGCAATAGCAAAGGCAAAGGCAACCCGGCAATGTGGCAATTAAATTGAAATAAAATTGAATTAAAAGCATTTTGCGGAAAAGCCACTAGAAAAACAACCGAGTAAGGAGAAGACGTCAAAGGGGGTTGGGATTGGGAACTGAGACGCCGAGGGGGAGGAGAAGGAGGGCAGAGTCGATTGCCTTATTGATTGAATGCAAGCAAGCAGGAATAATGCATCAAACTATTTATTAAGTGGCAGCTAGACAAGCAGACGCCTCGACTAATGGGCTAACTGAAGAGTTGTTGCTAGACAGCGCACAAAGCAGGAGGAGGATATGGAGGCGGAGCTTTGTCAAATCGCCATACAAATGTCGAAATGTTCTGAGAATTTTTCTTAAAGAAAGTTGCCTTTCGTTTTTCCGGCCTTCCTTATGTTTTTTTTTGTGTTGACGCTTTGACTTTGACACTTTGGATGGCAATTAACGGCGTGGATTTGTTTAACAAACAGTCAACAAGACAACAAATAATCTCACACAAAACTGGCACACACACACAAGCTGACAAACAGACAGAGAGACATTCGAAACGTCAACAACGTTTAGCAACTAAATCAACTTCAAAGCCAATAGAAAACAAGAAAAACTTTTTACACTCAACGTAAATTCGCACGATTTCGTTTAAGTTTTCCACCTTAGCACAAGGTATTGAGATCGACATCGCCATCGACATCGGCAGCCACAATTAGCGTTCCCATATATCACGCAGGCATATTTTAAAGTTGGCCCCAAACTCAAAAAGTGGAGGCCCAGAATGTGCAGCGCCAACAGCTGGCGGGGATTGGGTTGGAATTGGAGGTGGTGGTGGAGGTGGGGAATGGCAATCGATGCCAACGGCAGCGGTGTTTTGTTGACAAGCTTTACATGTGTCAATTAAATGTTATATGTATATCATAGCACACGGCGTACACACACACACACACACACACACTTGAGTGGATAAAATCACTTATGAGCTGTTTGCTTTGACGTCACTTTGAGCATAGTCTAATTGCCACACTTGTTGTTGTTGTTGTGTCGTCATCAAAGTTGACATTTGACACTGAAACACTCGGCAGTCGGCTACAATTTCTGGCTGCCACTTGACTATGCGGGACGCCAACAACAATTTCGAAATATATAAATAAATATATACATATAAATATTTATATGAGTGTGTGTGTGTGTGTGTAAAGTCAAATATCGACATGACTTTAATTAGCATTGATTTCCACTTTGCCCTCAGGCCGTTTAACGATAGCAGCAACGATACCAAACAATAGCAGCATCACACAATGGGCACAACAATCGAAAAACTCTACCAAAAATAAGAAAGAAAGCTTTGAGTATTGTGGACCATATAAAACTTGCATTTATCTGTTTCACAGATTGATGTCATGGCGCCGAAGATAAACGAGTGCAATCATAAGCTAGATAAGATACAGATACGCGTATCTTGCGAATGCAGATACACGATAATTGACAGAGATGTCATCAAATTCTTAACTAGAACTCTATTCACGAATGATGATTCACAGCATGACTCAAAATTAAAGTTACGTTGCAATGATAAACAAGGAAAAATGCTCTGGATGAATTCGTGTGCCATATTGGGTTTATTTTCTTAATGAAAATTTCATTTTCACAAGAAATGTTTGCGAATACGAGAGCAGCAAGAAAAGTAAATATTTAAAAAAAAGTGAAAGAGTTTTGATCAATTATTGTATTGATCATGAAATCCGATAACAATTTCAGATAAAGCTGAATAAACCGAGAAAAATAATCATTCCATATTTCTTTTGATCATTCGCTGTATTTTCATTTAAATATAAATTACTATGGCTTTACAATTTAAAAAAAAAAAAAATCTAAATGTGAGCACTTATTTTTCATTATTTGCTCTGCAAACTGGCCATCGTACAAACAGTTAAATAAAATTTCCACGGCTTGTGGCAAAAGTGTTATAAATTTCAATTATGTTAATATGTTTTAATGTTATTAACACTTGCGCAGACTGAGCTTTTAAAAGGTAAATTGGAATTGAAAGGGCTAAAAGCCAAATGCCGAAAGTCAAAAAGGTAAACAGCACAAAAAGGACTGCAGTGTGGGCGCGGCAGGCAGGTCAAAGGTTAAAGCCGCAAACCGACTTCAAGCGCTGCGATTGGGCTTTCGGTTTGGTTTCTGGTGTTTGGTGTTTGGTTTTTGGGTGCTGCGCCAAGTGGCTTACAGCTAAAAGCCGCATAACTAATGCGCTTTTGATTATTTGGTTATTTTGTTGGCTGTTCTCTGTTGACTCGATGCCTGTTGGGCTGCCTTGTCGGTAGCATCGCATAAATCCCGGCTGAAATAGAGCTGGGGCGCATTATTTTATGAGCACTTAATTGAGTCATAAAACGCTGCTAATGTCTGCATAATGGCTGGCATCCAAAATATTGACATGTTGTTTCACACTCACAGTGTCTGCTTTATGGCAACAACTTCAACTTCAACTCCAACTCAAATTCAAGCATTCATTTATCAGTTAATACGACATTGTGGTCTTTTTAAACACAATCAGATTTTCGCGCCTCTAAAAAAATACACATAAAATCGAACAGTAATTGGGAAAAATATATGTATAAATAAAAATAAACAACAATTTTATTTGTTTTGCTTTGCTTTGTGGGACGCTTTAATTCGGCGGTCATTTACTTTTCGCTTTTACGCTTTGTGACAATTCTTTCGGCTTGACTTTTATTTCTGATTGACTTTCTAAACAACTCGTTGTTTATTGAGAGCAGACATAAGTATATAAATAAATGCGCTCACTTCGAATTGGTATTTTTTTGAGCGCTGGGCTTTTTAATTCTTTCATCGAATGTTTCACAGCTGAGAAGTTTATTTTCCATTCTAATAAAATATATTGATATCGACTGAAAAAATATAAATAAATGATTATTATTTTAACAAGGCCAAAATTAATAATGTCAAGATTTCCACAAATTTTGTAATATTTTAGACGGACATCTTTTGTAATTAATAAAGAGATCGCAATCAAATTTTTTTTTTTTTTTTTATTTGCTTTTAAGTTTGTTTACAATATTATTTTACAGTTGTTTCTTCGAATAATCAGTATGCATCATTTACATTGCAATGGATTAAATCACCAAGGCTTGCCCCAATTTCATAGTTTAGTTTAAATTTAATTAAGAAGTATTTTTTTTGAATTTTAAAATAAATAAATAGAGATCTTAAGTACACACTTTAATAAACGTGCCTATAAGTGAAAGTCTGCCTTTTGATATTTACGTAATTTTCAGTTTGAATCTTAAAAATATACCCATGACTGTGGTCATTATTCGCATGAAAATAAAATCTTATCGCCGTTCTGTATCTTTTAATTATAAGTAAATGCAATTTGTGTTTTCAATGTGCATTTTCCCAGCCAAATGTTTACTTTTGACTTTTCTACTGCGTTTCGATATTCCAATATATGCTGATAAGCTGATAAGCAAAGTGCAATTCAGTTTGTGGTTTGCAAGTCAAAGCTATGAACAATGTGCTGCACTTTTTATCGTATGTAACTATGCAAATATTTTTGTTGTTGTTTTTTTTTTGGCAATTTTCATAACGAGCGGAAAACTTTCTTTGCCCACTGGCGACCTTTGTCTGGCTGTGTCGGCTTTTCTGTTTGTAGCACAATGAGAGAAAATTATAGGAAAATATCAAAGTCACGATCGGCAACGCCATAATCAGCATGATCAATGGAGCTCGAGCCCACAATTGTGACCGTGGATGGCCATACAAAAGTATTTTGATTAATGCTCATAGCCAGGCAGTTTCTCAGCTGAACTTTGACATGCAAATATGTACGAGTATTTACACGAATCGTGTGATTGCAAAACGTTTTCAGCTCGCGATTAACTTTATTTGGCACGCAAACAGGGGAACATTTGGACAGATAGACACCTGTTAGTTAATTCCTCGTAGTAGTACAATATAAATGCCCAACTGATAAGATGTGTTAACGTCAATCTCTGTTTGCTAATTGAATTTCTACTTCGTTGATGCAACAGCAACAGTTGCAGCAACTGCAGCAGCAACAACAGCTGCAACTGCAACTGCGTTTGACGGCTCCATTGTAGCGTGACATGATCTTGACAAGGCGGCGCCACTACAAAGCACTCCCAGCTATTCATTTGAAAATCGTTTACCAAAAACCCAGACATGTTTTGATCGAACACAAATAAAAAACGGAACAAAGAATTCGCTACAATTATGTTTAACATTTTGGTAGCATTGCTTTATGGATCATTAACTTCTGCAGTTGATTCTCCAAAACGACAGCACCGACATACAGTCTTGGGAGTAAGTAAATGCTTGGCATCATTATGCCGAAAATAAATCTTACGCATTTCTCATATTTGGCCACTCGATGCGGTCGTCTGCTTCGCTTTTGGGTAGGTAAATAAACAAAAAATGCAAAAATTGCCACAGTTTTTAAAATGTCGGCATTCGTCACGTTCGACGGTCAACATTTTAAGTTGATTGTTCAACGATCGACGCGTCGATTCGGTTTGTTATTCCACAAAATTACAAAAAAAAAAAACAAAAAGTTTTCATTATGACACAGATTATTATAAGGCGACGAGTTGTGGAAAAATAAACAAAACTCGCCCGCAACTCGCCAACTTGCCAGGATGCGTAGCGAGGAATTCAATTAAAAATGCAAATGTTCGCCAAGAGCAAAGAAAACTTGACCAGCAAACAGGGGGCAAAGAGTGCAAAGGGGGCAACAGGAGGCACTTCGTTTTGGTAGAGGGCATGTGTTTGGCTCACATTGCATTTGCAGGTCATAAAAATATAAATTTTTAATGAAGAAAGCCAATGCCATTGGCATTTTGTTCATGTTATTATGTGCATATATATGCATTTATATGCATACATACATATATATCCATATGTTGTGTATATTGCTTGTCAATACACATATGTATATATGAATTTGTTCAAAATAAAAGCAAAACACAGACAACAAAGGGCGGCCAGTGTCATTCATACAGTCAAACAGTCAACACATATCAATATCAATTTCCCAACTCACCAAATGTCTCCATTTAGTCAGACGAGTTTGGATATATTTATTTATATATTTGTTTGCTGTACTGCCAATAACAATTTACTTAACACTTTATCATCTGACTAGCAGAAAACGTAACTGTTATATGTTTTGACAAATAAATATTAGAACTTAATATTTCTATATCATAAAATAATTTCATATCATAAAATAATTGCAAAATAATAACTATAATTTAAATTTCAGAATTTGAGTTATTTTTAGTAAACAATCACAACTTCTTTTAGGTTATTACAAGCCGATTGACAGAGAAACTTACAACTGCAGGGTATCTCGTAGTCGAAGCTTTAGACTCGAGCGTTGTTAAGGCTAATAGATATTTTCTATATATGTACACAGTAATTTTTCAAGCAAATTCCAGATTGTAGCTATTAGCTTAAGTTGTTATTAAAAAAGGCATAAAAATAAAGCATATTAAAAAAATATTTATAAATGGTATAATCAGGTGTATATTTAAAGTCAAAGCACTCGTAATAAAAACCCTTGCAAGGGCATTTATCGCATTTGATATATTTAATCAAATTAAAATTTGATTCATTGAAATGTCTTTATGCTCGTGCTGCGATAAATAATTTTAATAACAAAAAGAATTCCATGCTTATTCGCAAGAATGCCCTGTGACAGATCTTGTTTAATAAATTAAAAAACTGACAGACAATCAACAAAATTGACAACAAACGCAGACAACGTCAATTTGTATGCCTTTGGCCCACACACATACAGAAAGTGAAGCAAACAGACCGTATCGAGGCATCCTCCTCAGCTCCATCTCCATCTCCATCCCCATTATCAACGCCATCCCCAACACCATCGGCATCCCCATGGAACAAACGAGCAGCAGACAGTTAAAAGAAATAATCGTCAATAAATTTGCCAGGCTGTGAAATTTACACGAACGATTTTTATAAATGGTCGCGATGTCTTTGTGGCGCTGTCTTTTGCATTTCTCTTTAATTGTACAATAATATTTAATTGCAAAGTCGAATATGAAAATTATTAATGGATTTCTGTTTGGTGGTGAACAACCACAACAACCACAACACCCACACAAATGCCACACAGATAATCCCAAAATCGGGCTGTGGGTGTGTCGCCATCGACATCGCCAGAAACTCGTGCCAAAAGTCAAACAAGTGTAAAATTCAATAAAAACAATCGAATTCTTTATAAGGCGAATTACTTTAAAACTTGTATGGATTTTTGTAACTTGAGTGCATTTCCAAAAAATGGACACTGAATGATGACGTGCGATTGAAATGTTTATGTGCTTAAATTTTGATAAGCATTGTGAAAGCCCCAACTACAATTAAATTGTATTCTTTACATGTTATCAACAAATTTAATTAAGTTGAAGACAATTATATATTTTTTTAAATGCCTTTTTTTATTTAATTGTTAAATTTAAAAAAAAAAAATAAAAAAGATTGTAAGATTTGACAAAAAAAACTTCCCAAAAAAAAAAAACTAACAAAATGAAAGTATTAGAGTGTCAAAATATGATAATTAGTATTGCGGTGAAATTGGATTTAAGCAAAATTGAATATTTTTCAATAAAAAAAAGGAATTGCAAAAATATTTTAGGTCAACAAAATTAAGTAACCATGGAAAACACAAGAACAAATTTTCGATATTTTAATAAGTGCATTGAAGTGCACCACTTAATGTATAGACTCGATGCTAAAAATATTTGTATTTAGTATACATATATTGCTGAAAATTGCATGAAAGTTGAATCATAATCACAGAATCATTAAAGTTGTGAAAAGGCTCTTTACAAATTATTTGCAACTTGCTGATACAGAAAGGAAACATGAAAAATTTAACTGATAATTTTAGGAGCTCTTTAAACGAATATTTTAATCTTTAATACCTTAAATTTTTTCATACTTTTTATTTTTTTGAGCCAAGGTCCTAGATTACCAAATTACCTACTAAAAATTGTGTTGGAGCCCAATCATGGAAAATTTAACCACTGCACCTTGGAAAATGGTTTCCCATAAGGGGAAATCATGCAAATTTACGAACACATAAAATTTAATTTATCTTTCAAATTAAGTTACATTTAAGGTCGCGATTGATTTTAAAAGTTGAAAACAACAAGCATAAAAGCGGTACAAGTTGAAAAAGTTGGGAAAATCTTTTCCGACTATTTTCTAGGACTCTGAGTAAGCTATCTCGAAGCACACAAAAGGTTTGTCATGCCGCAGTGAATCCAATTAGGAACGTTTTCTGACTATTCAATTATTGTGTTTGTTCCTTTGGATTGATTTCGAGTACGTGCCAAAAATCAAGAAATAATCGTTACAATTGAATATGCGAAAAATAGTCCACATACCGAGTTTTTGGGGCTTTAAACCAAAAACAAAAACAGCTGTTGGGCTCGACATTGGTGAAGATCACTTTCCTTTCAATGACGCCGCGAAAAGAGAAAATATATATGTAAGTCAACAGATGTGTATATTTATTTTGTATAATATAAAAGCCAAAACAGCTACATGAATATATTTATTTCCACGAATAAATACTAAGTATGAAATAAGTATGATGTAGAGGTATAGCAAAGTACTAAAGTGCTGACTAAGGCAGAACGAAAACAGCGAAAGTCAAGTCGAATGAAGGAAACCAACGAAAATATTGTCATTTACAATCACATGTTTATCTGCGAGTCGTTTGCTGTCAAACTTACATAAATTAGCTAAATACGACACTGAATTACTAGAATTTAAACATTTTATGTATCTTATTTTAGGACTGTAGTCGTTAAATGGCCAATGCCAAAACCAAAACCAAAGCCAAGCGAGACCCATGACGTATGCGTAATATCTTTGAAAACCGTCATACGCAGCAGTTTCCCTTGACATTTTTTAGCGTATGGAAAATATTTTACATAAAAAATATACTAATATTCTAAATGTATGTGAAGATGTGTGTGCCGATGTATGAATGGAATTTATGTGTTGCGATTGCACAATTAAAGACTATATTTGTTTTTTATGATTGCAGTTTGTTTACAAATTGGCGACATTAAAAACTATCAACACAAATCAGAATCCAGAAAATATGTAAAAGTGAATAGAAACGCGCAACAGAAAAGCGCAGAGAAAAGCGGAAAAGGGGAAGAAGGGAATGAAATAAAAACAAATTAAATATAAAAATAAACGCAAATATGTTCGAGCACAAATAAATAGAAAGAAATGCAGCTGTGTGAGTGTGTGTGTGTGTGTGTGTGTGTGTCTGGGTGTGCGTGTGGAAAACTGTGTCGCTGTGTCAACGATGCTGCAACTGCGTCTGCGGCTGCGACGCCGACAGCAACAGCGACGTTTGCCACAATTTTCTCAGTCGCGCGCGTTTAAAGCCGCAATCAAAACGCGCACGTTAAACACGCGTTACATATTTCAAAAATGAAACAATTTCACATTTTGTGCAGTCAAATGCATGCAAATGCAAATAAAATAGAATTTAACGAAATACCTGTAGTGTCAGCCAACTGCAACTTTGTTTGTTTTTATTTATTTATTTATCTATTTTTTGTATTGTTTTGCACTACAACTGTTTGACTTAGCACTTCTTGAGCACTGCGGTCTCAACCTAATTTGTTCACTGGCACACTGGAGACTCGGCTCGTTGCATTTTTCATTTAATAATTTTTCACACAGTAATTTTGAGCACGCCGATGCCGTCGTTCGCTGTCTTCGAGCGTTCTACTTCGCTGCGCCTTCGATTCTGCACTGAATCGTAAACTCAACCGTTTCAAGTGTTTCATAGTCCGAGCCAGTCACTCAATTCGTTTTGCGAGAGAGCGCAAGCGGAGAGCGGAGAGCGAACGAACGATCGTCAAGCATGTGTTGCTCACTGAGATTGAGCTTTTTTTTGCTTGCGGCTGCTTGAGTCGTTTGAGCACCCGCACAATTGAGCTCTCAAGTGGCAGGCACTCACGATGCTGCTTCTGCTGCTGCTGCTTGCATGTCTTGAGAGGCTTTCGCCGTCGCCGGGCGATCAAAAGCGTCATAAATTCATGGCAAATAAGAGAGCGGGAGGAGTGAGGAGAGATGTTGTGAGAGTAAGCGGTTAGCGGCTCGCTCAATTGCATATTTCTGCGCATTATTTTACCTTGGCAGCTTAATTAATTGCGAGTGCGAGTCGTCAGTTTATGCTCTCGGCACAGCAAACATATTTGGCGCCACAGCAGCAGATGCATGAGCATGGAATGGGAATGGGAATGGATAGTGGTATGGGTATGGGTAACAAACGGCGCATCTGTTAGACCACAAATCAAGCAACAATTTAGTTATACATACTATAATAGTGCGGTCAGTCGAGTAGCTATGACTTACTTCCACGTCAACTTTCAGCACACACATTCACATTCACATCGATATCCATAGCCATTGCCATATCCATGTCCAAGTGGACTGGCCATGTGGCGTGCACACGTGCAAGGCATGGGCATGCTTCATGCTACGCCTACAACAACTACAAGTTGCCAGGCCAAACGAGAGAGTAATCTGCATATGTAGGAACTTGCTAGGTAGATGCCAGGCATACACATATATCGCTCAACAGATGCGTCACAGTGCATATTTTAAGTGCGCTGATATAACCAGAAGACCTCCAGACAGTCAGACACTCGAGTACTACTCTCGTATACTCTCGTAGCAGCTTCCAGGAATGCCTGCAATGCGGGGGTGTGACCATGATTTGAACGCCACAATCTCCCACCCCCTTCACCCTGCTCATTCCCCTCACCCTTGTCATCAGTCGTCAGTCGTCATTGATATTCATTGAGCGTTTTCTTGCGCCTCGCGCCAATTGCGACAATTTTTCTGTCTGCGTCATCATTTGTTACGGCTTGTTGATTCTTTCTGCGGCTCTTTCAATAAATTTTAAAGATGTCCACAAATTTGAAAATGATTTATGCGCTCTTTATGAAACATATTTTTTGGGGGGGATTTCTCAAAAACCAAAATTCTGGTACATATAAATAATTAAGTCTATCGACTAATCGCTTTTGCTGCTGCTGGCAATGAATCAGCTTAAGAAGTCGCCAATTAAATATGTATATGGAATTGTAGCTAATTATAGATTAAATACGCATCATTCAATATTATTAACTGAAATTTCAAAAATAGTTTATTTAAAATATATTTTGAAAGTTTTACAAACCAAATATACAGGCATGCCACAGAAATCACTAGTGAAAGCGATTTCAGAGAAAGGCAATTCCACTTCAAAAATTTTTCCGTGCCACAGAACTTCGAGTAATTTATAGTTTTTAGCATGTTCACCAACCTTTTCGAACTAGGCTGCTAGGGTTGGCCCCTTCTCAGATTAAATTTCCCAAGGGTTTGTTTAGCAACTTTTTTAAGTTTATCATTGCAAAATATCAAATTTTCATTTTAATTCTTATTTAATTTATATAATTCAATTTATTTATATAATAATTGATATTGTATAGCTTAAAAAAATTTAAAAATTATTGGCGCGGCAAACAATAAAAGTTTCTCGACAACTCTAAATTCAAAAATTCGGACAAAAAATGTGACATTATTCTCATGGCATCGGACGCCAGTGAATTGAGCGATGATTTCATCTCACTCAAAATTGTTCAGGTGATTGGCCTGTGGCACGGAGAAATGAAATTGACGTGAAAGTCAAGTGAAAGAGATTTCTGTGGCATGCCTGATAAAGAAATTAATATTATTTACTGAAATTTTCTGAATAATTTATCTTAAACATTTCAAGTGGATTTTAAATGTTTTATTAAATGCTAAGGAAAGTTTTCTGAATATATTTATTTAACAAAATTTCTGTTTAGTTTTTCATAATTTATATATATTGCAATTAATATTAGTAATTCAAATTCTCTGAATAATTTAATTTTGGAATTTATTTGAAAATATTTGTAAAACATTTTCTTGGAAAATGTATAGTTTTCTAAATAAAAAATATTGAATTGCTTAATAATGCGAGCTATAATAGTATTCAACTTTTTTGACTAAATAAAAAATTTTTATCAATAAAATTCAAAGAAATTCGTGGAAATTTCGCATTGAATGCCAAATACTTTGGCGCCTATTCAACAACACAGCCTCTGCCCTTCATCCATCCCTCTCCACCCACACTGAGCTATGAATTCAAACCGTTAACAAATTCGTACACAAACCGGAAGTCGTACAAACGCGAATCTGGCGTTTTTCCAATAAATTAAATGGCAAAAGCAAAACAAACAAAGTACTTGATATCAATACCTATATTCGAATATTGAATTTTTTCAATCAGTATTAACTTTTAATTCCGCTTATTCATGATCATTGCAGTTCCAATTCACCAAGTTCCCCAGCGTGCTGAAGGCTGGACATTGCCATGGAGGCGTGGCCACCGCTCGGCTGGAGAATCAGAGCGCCTTGCAAGATGCCGCCGGACTTGTTAGCGGTGCTGGGAATGATACGCATTGTTATTGCACCATTGAGCCCTATATTGATGCCAAGTTCAGCGTGCATATTCAAAAGATTGGCAACAACTACAAGGCATTTATGTAAGTGACCACAGATGCAGACCACAAGCCGCAGACAGGCGGCAAAAATTCGCAGAAAGAGGCTGAAAGGCTGAAAGCATCGATATCAATATCAATATCGTTGTGAATGTGGATGACTATAAGGTTGAGTGCTTATAACTATATCTGTTTGCCTGCCAATTGACCTTGGGACCAACTGCAACTGTCAGCAGACAAAAGACAACCTTCAGACAATTGCAATTGGCAATTGGCTATTTTCCTACCAAGTGCAGTTCATTGTTTGGGTTCACCAATTCAACGGCGGGTTCAAAGCACCAACCACAATGCAATTTCCTTGCTGATACGAATTATCTACGCTTTGTTTTGTTTTTTTCTTTATCTTGCTACCAATTTATAATACTTTCATGGCTGCTGCTTTCTTACAGGCGCAAATCCATCACCGGCAATTGGAAGACCAATCAGGGCTCAGCCATGCTCGAGCAAATCACTTTAACCGAGAAGTACAAAACCTGGGTCGATGAGGTAAGTCGCCCAAGTCCAAAAACACTCAAAACGCAAAGCGATTTGAAACAGTTAAGCAAATTAAATAACAAGTCAGCATAAGCGTTGTTGGTGTAACGAATTTTAAATATCCTTAAAATGTTTATTTTATCTAAATAGATATTTAACAGTAAGAAAGTGTATTTTATTCAGATATTATTTAACAATTTTAAAGTGTATTTTATTAAGATGTTTTGTAATAGTAAAAAATATTTGCCATGCTCAGTTTTTTATATTCTTATAATATTTATTTTACTAAGATTTTATTTAATGGAAAGTAAGGTTCATCTCTTATTTTTCATAAATTTTTTGATTATTTCTGGATAGTTTTAAGCAGCTATTACCATATCAAAACTATATTTTTTGATTCTCCTTACTTATTTATTGAAGTTGATTCATATTATTCATATGTTCCTTTATTTTACTTATGTCATTTGTTTCTAAACATTTATTACCATATCAAACTTATTTGTTCATTTTATTCATATTTAAGTTGATTCATATTCTTCATATATTTATATAATGCGTTATTAATGCTTCTATATTTTATAAGTAGGAAATTCTGAATCGCTAAACATTTATTTAAGTTTTAAGAAAGTCATGATATCCATTATGAGAGAGAGTAGATTGAATGTTTAAGCCGCATTTATAGCCATGTAACTGAAAGTCAGCCCAAAGCGAAGAACATTTATCAAACGTTGCCAATCAAAATAACTGCAAAATCGACTTGAATTATTTGCGGCACATTTTGGGCACACAATTTGCTCTGCTGGGTCTGGGTTTTCACCTCCAGGCCACCGCAATGAGTTTGCCAACAAGCCGCCGTCTTACCTAATTGAAGCTCATGAATATCCACCACGGAATCGGAATCGCATAAGAGTAATTTAACGAACGGTAGAATGAGTATTTATTTTTAATAATTACTACGAGTATGTAACATGAGAATGCCATCAGTTTTGCTATTTGATCACAGGCCATAAATGGGAATGGAACTCAGATCTAAAATAGTTGGGCTCAATGTTGACTCAGAATTTCCGCGTATGTGCATAAATAAACTGCAATTACTGCAATTTGCAATTTGCACATAAGATAAGCTACCAAGAAATGCCGCACATTTATAACTTATAAGCTTTTAGGTGGGTGGCCAGATTATAGTTACTCCCAGAGACGTCATGGCCACAGTTCTCTAGACAACTGCGACGCTGTCTCTAATTTAAGGAAACTGTGTTTGTAATTAAGTTTGCAACAACAACAACAACAGCAACAACAAACACAACAAACATTTACAAGCAGCCCACACAAATTAGAATTGCGAACTGCGCATGAAATCGAAAACAGATTCTGATTTCGATTTTAATAGATGATTCGGATTTTGAATCAGATGCCATGACTCAATCGAGTTATACAAACAGACACTTGCCCTTTTAATATAACAGCATCAATGGCAAATCTATACTTTAATCAAAAGCAAATTTAGATAGTTTATAAGTTAATATATAAGTTAAGATATACATAAGTTTCGAATATTTAGAGCCGTTTTTGCAATGTATGTACATATAAAGTCTATTTAACAAATAGTAACAAATTTGGCATTAATTTCTATACATTTTATGTCAAATTTTCTTTTCAAAAGTTGTCAAATACCTTATTTAGACATTGAAAAAACGGGCCTTAGAGTATATTTATTCTTAGTTAGAGTTAAAAATGACTTTTCCTCTGTCTGAAATTTATATGTTTTTTTGTGAAATCTTGAGCACCACGAACAAAACAAATTTCATTTTCAATATTGGAATACATTCCTTTCCAGCGAAAATTGCTGAAATATAAAATTACCATTTTGAACATAAGTATATGCAGGAATTTTAGTATACTATTAAATAAGCGTTTTGTTTCCACAATAAATTCATTAGAACAAGCAAATGACGAGAGGATTTATCTGAAAAGATTTTTTATGAATTCAAATGGTATTAATTTAACTAGCGAAAACTTGAACTAATTAATTTGGAGCTCTCTGACTTTGTTAACCTTTTAAGGAAGTCAATGTAAAAATAGACTTGTTTACAGCAGTGTTCACTGCATAATTATATTAAGTACAAGTTGTAGAATTGTTTTTATTTATAGAATACTTTTATAACAGAAGTAAGTTTTAGTCAACTTGAGGTCAAACTATGTCTATAAGACACCAACAAACAACAGTATTTATAATACTCCAATAAATTTTAACTTTGCAGGTATCTGAACTATTTGGAGGCTTGGAGGTCTGCGGCGTTTCGGTGGTGGTGGCCAAGGATGGACGTGAGTACATCATCAGTGCATGTGACAGCACCTTTGCCCTGATTGGCGACAGCCAGGAGGAGGATCGCAGGCAGATAGCCGATCTGGTCTCAGGACGCATGCAGGTGGGTTTATGACAATGAAAATAAATATGATAATGTTGACATAATATTTATTTTTTTATTATTACACAGAATGTTTGTCGTCCCAACATGGCGCAGACAGGACCCGGCAAGTTGCCCTCACGCTCCTCGGTCTCCTCGCGCGGCGAGAGTCCCACTGAGGACATGGCACCGACTCCGCCGCTGCCCGCTGGACCGAGACCAGCACCGATGGGCGGACCACCGCCGATACCCGAGCGCACCTCGCCGGCGGTGGGCTCGATTGGTCGGCTGAGCAGCCGCAGCAGCATCTCGGAGCTGCCGGAGGAGCCGTCGTCGTCGGTGCCCAGCACAGTGGGCGCTGCAGTGCGTCGAGATTCGCAGACATCGCAAGCATCGAGCATCTCGTCGGCATCGAGGGTCGGACAACGTCCTCCGCAAACGCAGACCTCGGTCGTCGAGGATGCGGAGGATACCATGAAGAACCTGAGGAAGACATTCGCGGGGATCTTTGGTGACATGTAGGAAATCGCTAACAAGAAGCGCGGCAGAACGGCGAGCGAGACGAGCAACAGCAGCGGCCTGGGCAGTGTGCCCAGCAGTGCTGGACCCGGAACCGGAGCCAGTGGCGCCAGTGGCTTCAGCGGCTCATTTCTGGGCAAGCAGTTCTCGTTCGCCTCGGGCGGCAAAGCCAGCGGCACGGATGTGATCTCGACACAGCCAAGCCGACCGCTGGAGGAGCCACCACAACAGAGCAGCGTTTCGGATAGCGTCAATATAAATACGGATAACATGTCAACAACAGCAACAGCAGCAACAGCAACAACAACTGGCGGCTACAAGCCAGTTACGAACTTTGAGCCACAGGAGCGAGTGAATCCCTTTGACAAGGAGCCACACAAATCGTCTAGCGTCGCTAGCATTACCACCTCATCCTCGTCCTCGATATCGTCGTCATCGATCTCGTCGCGCATCAATCGCAATGGCAACACGATCAAATCACCGCCACCACCAACTGGGCCACCACCACCGCCGCCCAATGTGAATGTGAATGTAAATGCCAACACGAACACCAATACAAACACGAACACAAACAGTTCCAGCGCCAGCGCCTATCGCAGCAGCTTCAGCAGCCAGTTGAGCAAGGATAAGACCAGTTATGGCAACTACGACAGCAACAGTTCCATGGAGACCATTACACGCATGGACACCAATACCACAAACACAGCGGCCACAGACACGGGCGCTGGTGAGGCCAGTGGCATTACGGCCATAACCACTGTGGGTGGCATCGGTGGTGCCATCACCAGTTCCACATCCAACAACGATTGGCGTTCAGCGATTGGGCTGAGATCGGCGAGTGTTTACAGTGCTCCAGCTGCGGTGACAACAACAGCGCTGCCAGGTGACACTTCGGGCTACGATTCAAATTCGTTGGCATCGCAGGCGGAATTGGCCAACAATCCCAGCGATCTGCCCTCGTACACGCGTCCCTCTTACTCCCGATCCGAGAGCAATGGTAATTATCTAGCGGTGGGCGTGCTTCTAGTCAGCTTAACGCTGCGCAAGACTTGAGAGAAGGATCTGAAGGATCTCAAACTCAAACTCCATCTCAAACTCATCTCCATATCATAGAATTTCATATCAATACTCGCAACTAAAGCAACTAACCAATATTCAACATTCAACAACATAATATCATATTAATCAATATTCATATATTCATACATATATATTCGTACCATACTTACGAGTACTTTGTACTAAATATTAACTACAAGTTTATCAGCGACCAAAAATAATGAAAAAAAACATGTAAGAAATCTCTTAGCCAAGTAGGCAGCGTGTCAAATGTTAGCCAAAGCATAAATTAGGTGCCATCTGTTGTTTTGTTGTTTTGTTTCTTCATTGATTCTCTTCTTTGATAGCCAACTCTCAAAGTGTAAGCCAAATATTACGTATACGACATGTGCGCCGCAAAACTGTTTGTAAGTTCGTCACTTCCCAGTGCTGCCACTCGCTTCTCTGCACGCAACAACAACAACAAAATAAACACACGCCACAACAACAGACAAGCCACAGACAACAGTCAACAGGAACGTTGCCGTACAGTAATAACTCGCTAAAGCGCACCGCAATCTCAGTTCATTTCTGGCTTTCTTGGCACGCAAAAATGACACGCCAACATTAGACACTACAATAATAATAATAATAATAATACTCGTACAGAAGCTTTTTGTAGTCCAAAATTCGATAGATGTTTTTTGCAACCTTTTTTTTAAGTTTCACTGTAAACGTGTGTTGGAATGTGTGAGTGTAGCAATGCAGAGTTGTCAAAACAAATAGAACAATTTAATTATTTAGATCAGTGGTGTCCACAATCGCACCATCAAACATCAAGTTAACGAAACGTTTTACTGCTTTACACTTAAAAAAAATTAAATGTAAGCCTATTCGTTACAGTTGGCAACGTAAAGAGAGCAGAGCATCAATTGCAGTGCAGCGACTGACATTAAAAAGTGTCAGCCGATTAGTTGCTTTGTGAGAGAACAAAAAGCCGAAGATACGCGTCGTGAGAGAACAAGCCGCCGAACGTGCTATTTATAGAACACACGTTTTCTCTCTCTCTATACGTGTGTCGGCTGCGACGCCGGCAGAATTATGAGTTCCTATCCATTTTGGACATCACTGATTTAGACTGACCCCATAGATCAATAAAATTACAAACTATGAATTATTGTAATAACTTATTCAAATGATTCATTAAAAGTTAAGCATGTGCACTCATTACCAACTCATTGTCACACATCTGAGCAGATACTACATTCATATTCATTTGATTGTCGCATATTTTTGATATCACTCATTAATCGAATGCCATCTCGTACCATATCATCACCTTAATCAATGTCTATGCAATTGGCCCAATTAGTGCGCTCTCAAATTGGCTCTCAACTGCACCCAAAGCTAAATTGATGTGCATCTGAAAATTGCATTTGCTTATTATTACTTTATTATTCATTTGTGTTTTGTATTTACAGCCTCAAAGAAGTCCGATTTGGACATAATTTTCGGTGATACCAAGACAGCCACATCGACCTCAACTCCAGGCAATGCAAAATATACCCGGGCCGGCGGCTCAATCTCCGATGCGGACATGATCTTTGGCGGTCCGCCCTCCCACTACAAGAGCGATCGCTTTGGTGCCACCAAGAGCATGAGCATGAGCTCAAGTGGCGCTGGTGCAAACTCCACTCCCTACAAGATATATGAGGGTGTTCAGAATTCAGGTGCAAATACCACCCCTTATAAGATCTATGAGGGTATTCAGAATGCTGCCTTTAGCGATTACAGCGACTCGGGCAGCGTTGGCAGCATAAGTTCGACCAGCAAACGATGGGGCAGCAAGCCTGATGAGGAGGATGAGCTGGATTTAAAATAAATTCCAAACTCACAGACACAAAAACAAACACAAAGACAACAAAAACATACACGAAAATAAGAAGTTAAGAAAAATAATTCACAGCATAAATCATACTACATTCTAACTAAGGGAAAACTGTCATTTTTCTGCCTCCGAAGTTTCCTGGTTTCATGAGAATGAACACACACATACACATACATGCATACATACATACATATATTCAGTCTGCATTTGCATCATGAACTTCATTGAGTTACTATCATTTTCACTATCAATGCAGATTAGTTAAATATCCTTAAATATTTATATAAACTATTTCCTGTTAATCAATATTAAATATGTACGCAGTTAATTATCATTTGCTATATAATGAAAAGGAATAACAAATATGAAAAACATATAGAAGAACGCTCTACACTAAACGATGTATAATTATAACCACCAAAAGCAACAACAATAATAATGCAAGGAAAACCCATAAGATTGTGGAACTTCGATGACGACTTGACTGGTTTTGCAGCATATGATAACGAGAGGATATTAGGGATACTCGAAAAACGTTTTGAAACATTTTCTATTTGAAGCAAGAAATGTATACACATATATATATTTATTATTGAGACAAACATTTGAATGAATAAAAATAAATAAATAAATACTTAAATGTTGCTAATATATTCGCAAGTGTATATTGCATGTTAACTTATCAATTTCGAATAAAAAATTACGAGTTAAATCTGTTACATGTGAATCGGCAAAGATATGAGATATAAAACTTGAATACTTATAAAAACTACTAAAAGGCACACACGAATTTCCATAAATTCGTGTGCTTTAATTAAAAGACAATATGCGTAAAGTATAAAGAAAAGGAGGAAAAAAAAACCAAAAAAATTATACTAAATGTTTATGAAGCAAACAATGGTTATTTAAATACATATATGTAACTAAATATAACTATCAGCAAATGTTAAATATCAAGGCATACACGAAAGCAAAGCAAACGCTAATTACACACAAATTGAATGTTTATTACTAAATGCCCACAAATATTATTACTTATGTACTTATTAGTAGTTAATGTTTATACACACATACATACATATTTGATAAATGTGGAATCGAGTTTACTTACTAACGACTACCAGGCATTGTACCAACTGCGAATACAGCAATGTTATATTAATTTTTATGAGCAGAAGGCAAAAGAACAACAACAACAATAATAATGATATTCCCATTAGTAACAACAACATACTTACATATGCACATGGGACTTAATGAATCAGGTACATTATGCATATTAAAATAATCGTGAATAATGAATGTTGAATGTAGAATGCAACAACGAAGATATATTAAACACACAAGCATACAACTATAAATATAAATGAAAAAGCTTATTAAAGTATTAAAGGAAAACTTTATTTTTTAGCAATAAATGTTTTTATTCAGTTTGTTACGCACATGTTTAAGCATTATTTTATAACAATAGCTAAATATATATATATATATACACCTAGACAATTTTTGTTGTTACATATCGCGAAAATAGTTAAACCATCTTTTAACTTGGGTTGTATGAACTCGTACTTATACTACAAAAAAAATGTACTACAACTTTTAGAGTGCGTATTTTAAAAAAAGATATATATATTACTTAGTTGAATAATATACAAGTCGTGCAATAGACAAATTTTTATCTATAACTTTAAAATTCAGAACTGGATTTATATTTAATAATATCTTTGACTTTAGTAGTGTTTTATCAAATTAACAATTTCGAAAATGCTACAAAATACTTACAAAATTATTACGAATTTAGTATTAACATTATTTGATCAAAAAACTTGATTTAATTTGATAGTTATGATCTTGACCTAAAAAATAAATGATATTATACTTATACTCATCTTTGGCTACATGTACTCTTCACAACCCCAAGACATTATCATTTCAATCGAATCAACTGGCACATATTAAAATGTTTTAGAAACAACAGTTTACGGTGACACAAGTAGAACAAAAACTACATAAATATAATTACATACAGGCATAGGCATTTACGCATTACATACGTACTCGTATCATGCATACATATATCACTTCGCATCATAAATAATGAAGAAACAATGCTGAAAAAATATTACAAAAGAGAACACAAACAAAAATACTCAAAGATCATACATAATATATTGTATAACATGAATACATGCATATAACTTATACAAAATACCAAATAAAATATACCAAATAAATACTCGTATTATTGTGAAAGTATATAGCAAAGGAAAAAAAGAATCTCTACTCGTATATATAGAACATACAAACAGCCATACACCCGTACACACATACCCATATACCATGCATACTTATAGCATATGTATGTTGTTTGTAATTGCAAAAAAAATTTCTAAAAATTTATTAACAAACGATTATAAAAAAAAAGAAAGGAAAGAATACATGGAGCAACATTTGTATATGTATTACAACAATTTATTGACATTCTATATACATATATACACAAATATATATACATACATAAAGAAATATAAAATGTACTTTCAACTATTCCAATGGATATTGCAAACCACAAAAAACCAAGTAACAATAAATGAGTTGATGATTGATACAAAAACTACAACAATTGTTTGTACTTACTTAATTTGTTACTTACACTCCACGCACAATTTCGCGTGCATTTACCTGGAATTTAGAGATAGAGAGGGTGGGACAGGTAAATCCTTGAAGTGGAAAAATGTCTGCCAATTTTAGGCTAATGACATCAGGAAAAACACTCTCGATGCTTTGATGTTGCTTCAATGTTATTTCTGTTAATCTCTGTTCGCTCTCTTTTATGGTGCAGCGAGGCACAACATGCAATGTCTTGGTCTGGGCCTTGGTCTGGGCCTCTGTTTTACCTGCAGACTGCAAATGCGGAACAATTTTTGGGCCCGACAGATGTGCGACAGATAAAAACCAGGCACTTGCTTTGCCTCATCTCAGACCAGTCACGACGCGACAACGACAACAACGCGCACGCGATCCTTAACCAAAACTGAACAAAAATATTTAACAACAATAACAAAATGCACATCAAGTGCAATTATGCAACAACAATATGGCTCATGCTGCTACCATGGCTAACAATACTGATCACCTGTGAAGCAGCCAGTTTACAGCCGTTGGAGAGTACAGTAAACACGCTGAATGACAGCCAGTCAGTGAGTGTGTTGCGTCCACTGTCATGGCTGCGAAGTGCCCAGGATATGTTCGCCAGTCCAGCGGGTCATGTGGTTGTCCAGGTGGCCAAGGAACTGCTCCATCGCTCAGCGGGCAATAGTCAAGTGCGTGTTTAACCTTCACACAGCCAAAACAACTTCGACATGATTGCCGAATGTGTCAAATGTTATTTACAGGTGCTCAGCTTGAATCTGACCAATTTGCTGATCATTGTGCTGCTCAAGGTGCTCATCTTTTCGGCTGGACTGTTGGGCGCGGGACACTGGAGTAGCTATGGCCATGGCTATGCCAGATCTGCGGCCCGCATCGATGGCACCTATGGACTGGGCATTACATCGGGTGATGACTATCTGATAATGGGTTTTCTGGCTGCCCAGGGAGCCGGCCAAGATGATTGCCTCTATGCGGCCGCCTGTGCCTGTCCCAACGCTGCCTATGAGTACGCCAAGGCGGGACGAGCTCTGCTGGGCGCCATTAATATATTCGAGGGGTGAGCTAAGCAAAAAAAAAAAAACATCCTACAATTTATGAAGAATGCACTTGCTACATGAATGAATAATTTTGCAGAGCACCCGTGGAGAAGCCTCGATATAATGATCTGATCTTGCTGATGGAACGCGCCGCCTACGATGGATTTCGAGGAAGCAACTGTAACACCACCCAATCCTGTGATGCCCTCTTATAATCACACTTGAACACATCTTTAGATATTTAGTATACTGTAGTACAAATGAAATATGTATTTATAGTGATATTTTAGGTATTGCTTTTGGCCCATTCGAGGCTTGGCTGCTGTGTGTGTGTTTTGTATGTGTTATATACAGTCTCAATGGTTCAGCAAGGAAATACATATATATATAATGCTAGAATTTAACTAAACTACATATCTATTATTGTGACAATGTTAATCTCTGACATATTTAATTACTCTAACGCAGCATATTTGTCTCCAAGCCCAGTTGTTGTTCTGAGCCTCGGGTTATGGCCTTAACAAACTCCGGATAATGCAACAGTCCATCGTTGTTCTCATCGGCAATCAATAGAAACTTGTCAATGGCCTCTGTAAAATAAAGTACAGAGTTAGTTATGATTAGTTGCAAAAGTTACTGTCGAGAAAATCCGACTGTGTGAGATTCTATACTCAGAAAAAATCATTCTAAAATTAAAGTTTATAATTCTTGGTTTAAATGGCAAACTCTCAACATGAAAATACTAAAAAAAATAAAGGCTAAAACGTTTGATTTTATTACTTTCGGAATTGGAATTAAAAAATTGTAAATCTGTGTACTAATGCTGTAATTGTTTTTACATAGAAGAGCTTTTGAGCTTATTCAGGGATTAAAACCCTAACCGTAACCTTTAACCGGTAAAAACCGTATGCAATTTAAAACCGTAACCGAAAAAAAAAATTTAATTTGACCGAAACCTTAAAACCCAAAATTTTGTAAACCGAAATAACCGTTTAGCAACCGTTTCATTTATAAGGGTTAATTTCGGTTATTCATACATCCAAAAAATAAAAAAAATAATCTGAATTTTATATTAAAAATTGAAAAAAGGTTTAATTTTTAATTGTTATTTTAAAAATTTCAAATAAGAGATATGGTGTAATACAATTTTAAAAGCATGTTTTATTTTCAATTTTTGCTATAATAATTAAAAAAAATCAAGCTAAAAATAATTTAAGACGACAAATTTTAAACTGCTTCGATTTTTTCCCACTCAAATATTGTTTGCGGTCTCTGATATTTTGTTATTAATTTTGTATTTTAAATTTGATCTTATTTTTGATTTTAAATTTTGATTTTAATTTTCTTATTTTTCATTTTGAATTTTTAATTGTGACATTCATGATCGAATTTTCATAGCACTGAATAAGCGCAAATAAGATAAATTTGTTAAATGGAATATTAATATTGTTAAAATGTAACTAAACTGAAGAATATGTGAAATAAATGTCTGAATCAAAAATTAAAAAAATAATGACTTTTTAATTGATATTATTATATTATTAATTATATTTTTGCAAAGACATTTTTTTTTTGTGAACCGAAACCATACTGGTATTTTAAAACCGAAACATACAAAAACCGGTTCACCGTTTCGAAACCTTTATTCAAAGATTTTGCGTAACCGATAGCCGAAAACCGAAATGTGAACATATTCGAAACCGTAACTGAAACCGATATTCGTTTCGGTTTTAATACCTGGTTTATTATAAGAACGTGACACATCGAACTCACAATACTTATAACATATCATTTAAAAATTAAAATGCTTTTTTATTTAAATTTCGTTGTAGAGGGAAAGAGGGCGTTGTAAAATTCTAAACAACAAATTCAAACCTAGTTTGAAGTCTATACCTCTTATAGTCTTTGATGTTAGGTGTTCAAAGAGACGGACAGAGACTGTTAGAGAATGTATTAATATACTTTATGGAGTTTTTCCCCCAGAACATAACATATTTATTAACAAACTTAATAGAACCAGTGCAGTTTCCAAATCAGAGTTAAAAATACTGATCAACTTTTTCAATCATCAGTTCTTAACTTAAAAATAAATTTTTGTATGTTATCTAGAGTTTGTCCAAACAAAATTGTATCAGTATTTCCAGCTCTGGTCTAAATATACTTAAATATAATCGAATGCTTTACCTATAAAGTGATCCAGTTCTTCGCTTGCACTTTGCAAATATTCATTACGATCGCTGTTCTTGAAATAATCGTAGTTGTGATGCATTGCCGATTGTATCATCTCCAGGCCATCGAGTGCATTGTTGTTGTCGTTGTCATGAGCCTGGATGTGTTAAGTATTATTACGAGTAAAAGTGTACAAGTTTTATGTTTGCTTACCTTAAACATATAGAATATCTTTTCCTCCTCGCTCATGTCATCCAAGTTGGCTTGTATGCCCATTTCCTTGAGATCATCATCAATGCGACTAAATAGCAGTAAATATTTATGAATTATGGTTTGTGAATGTACACAATTTTCAGACTCACTGTTCCTCGTGTGTCAGATGCTGGTCCACACGTCGCGTTTCGCCGCGTGGATGATGAGGACCCCGTTTCACAGCTAACGTCCCATCAAAGGATTGACTGAAGCTCGCCATGCAAATGATGAAGTTAAGCACATTGGACAAATTGTACATTTTGTACATGCAGCAAACCGAACAAGTTGTTGAGTAATTTCCTTCTATTTTTTTTTTATATTTATGTATATGTCTGTCAAGTGTCAGAAATGACAGAAACTCAGTGCGCATGTGCCGTTAAAAGGAGACATTTAAATGGCGCTTTGCGTATGTCAATTTTGAATATGAGTTTTCCTTGATTATTCATATCTAGCAACTTAGCAACCTTTGACTGTTGTGCGTGCCGTTTGTTCGATAGCAATAAATTCTCTACACTCAGGTAACAATTTAACGGAAACAACTAAAGAACAAAAATTAAAATTTATTTATATTCATATTTCAAAAGTTGGAAAGATTTCTATCAAAATGTGTGAACATTTCTGTGATGATTTGGAGACATTTAATCCCGAGGTCGAGTTCTTAAAATTCATCAAACGGAAGCCAGTTGTGCAGACGGCCAAGCTCTATGAGAATCTGCACAAACGTGAGGACATAAAATGTCCCTGTAAGTAATTATCAACTAATGCATCTATCAACTCTAATATTTGTTGTATTCATAGACAACTTCAAGGGCTATGGCGTTGAGACTGATAAAAACACCATGTATCGCACTTGCAACTCGGAATATGGCTACTATGCACCCAATGCCTATACAATTCCGACCCGTTTCTTTCCACTCTCTCAAAGATTCTCCAATGATGTGGTTCGCTTCGGCATGTATCGCAATTTCTCGCTCAACACCCACATGGATAGTACATTCTACTAAGCTGCAAAGCTTGAGGAACATCTCTATTTTCTCAGAGTATTTAAAATTTTATGAATAACGACGATTATCTACTTTCAAATTTGCTTGCGACTTTGCGGGATTTTGGTACAAACATGCATTTCCTAGCATTTACTGACAAATGAAATGCTAAGCTCAAAATTAAATTTGTCAATACTT
>JBAMBL010001457.1:0-23376 GCA_037043405.1 Drosophila subquinaria
ACTCGGCTGTTGATGCTGATCAAGAATATATATACTTTATGGGGTCTGCCACGCCTCCTTCTGCCTGTTACGCACATTTTTTTTTGTGACAAAGTTAATAGACCCCTATACTTTTTTAAAGTACGGGGTCTAAAAAGACAAACAAGTTTCGAGAAATCAAATGAAATTAGCAAAACAACTAAAACGCAGAGCACTTTGGCCTGACGGAAGCTTTGGCCAAATTACAGCACAAACTTAACAATCTACATAAGGAGCAGTCTGTAGATATATAAGTGCAATTGTCTAGTGTCTAGACAACTTAGGCAGTCAAACTTACCGAGTGTATCCCGATTTGCCACAGGTAATCACGTAAAATTTATCATCCGCCAGTTCAAGAGTTTTATGCACACGCACCGCTAACTGAATGGAACGTTCCTCCGTACGCTAAAGAAGATGAAAGAGAGGGAGAAAAGAGAGACAGAGACAGAGAGAGAGAGATCAGTTAAATCGTTGGTTATTAAAAAGGGGCATAGAACTTTTATGTTGATTGGACTTAAGATGCTGCATTAATATGCTAAGCTGCAGGCGTTGGGAGCGCCATTTAAATGATTATATTTATGTTTGGCTTTGGCTTTGGCCAGGCTTATTTGTGATTGGCTAATAATAAACGTGGTCGGTGGCAGATCCGACTACAACAACTGCACTCTGCTGTGGAACTTGTGGCACGTTAATTGTCACCATGATGTAATTGCAGACCCAGCAACAACAAGGAAATGCAAAATGCCGCCAAGTGTGACGCTGACAGACAACAAACCGGCCAGACGGTGCGCTAGTCCAACAGTCAGTCCGTCAGTCAGTTAGACTACTCACACTCGACACATTTTTCAGTTGCTTATCTGCTGGCCATGTTTACCTTTTTGTCTGAACTTCATTGAATCTTATGCTTTGCAGCCACATTAATAGCTGCACTTTCCAGTTAATGAGTTGGCTGCCTATCATGACTCTAACAGACATTTCGGTAATAACATGTTTGCATTTCATTTCGAATACCCTGGGTATTTCATATAATTTAGCGTTTTAATTGTGCAGCCACATGTAACTGACGTTGCCAGCAATTGAGACGAGTGCAAACGAATGACTTAGGCGAGCAACTCGCTGGAAGGCACAGACATGAGCTCATCTTTATTATTTTTGTATGGTTATGCAAGTGCAACTGTTTTTCTCTGAGTGATAAGCTATCCGCAACAATTGCCGTAATTATTGAAATTTTGTTCTAATTTTAGATTAAAAATTTAGAATTTTGAATTATTACTTAAAAAGTTTTTTCTTTTTCTTAAATTTTTAATGTTTATTGAATTTAAAGCGTTTTCTTCTCTTTTATATATTTTATTTTAAATAAAACACTAGCTAAAATAAGTGGCAAAAAACATTTTTACGTAACTTGAATTTGAATTTTATTACAGTTAAAGTTTTTTTTTACTATTAATTTAATATCTTTAGTCCAATGCCATATTGGCGTTATATAAATAAATTCCTTACTAAAAAAGCATTTCTGTGAACAATGACGATTCAGTTGACCTTGACCTGCAATTGGCAGTAGTTATGTAATACAACAACAGCCAATAAATGACGCTAAAGCTAAACTGAGACAGCTTCACTACAGCATCCACAATAATGTATACACACTGTAATCAAGAGTTCAATTTTGACTAGTCGCCTTTAAGCAGCTGTTCGCCAAACTGGTTTTAGTTTTCATATACAAATATACTTATATTATTTTTTGATTTCTTTAATATTTATTTGCTTTATCTGGTTGACGTCCCACGCGTGCGTTGATCTATTGGCATATTACGTATTAAGTGTTGTCAGCGTTTTATGAATGAATCGAAGCTTTAAAGTTTTGCATGTTGATCATGGATTATCTATGACTCAACCAACTAAGGAGTTAAATACGTGTTGGTAAGTACAACATTAGTTAAAAATGTTAGCAAATAAACACTGAGATAAGTGTGCATAAATACCTCAGACATAGCTGGAAAATAATATCAATAAAAGAGATTGAGTGGCTGGTAAACATGGCAAAGAGTGTCACAATCTGTTGGCCAACTCATGCATCAGGATCGAATCGAGTGAAGACAAAACCAAGTCGAGTGGAGCGATAAAATGACGAGCTCAAAGACGAAAGGAGAATTAAGGGGACTTAAACAAGTAGCAGACGTTGCCAGCGGATGAGCTCATTATGAAGTTATTATCAAGCCAAGTTGCAAGTCGAGAAAATGACTGCGTTGATTTTCCATATAAGTACGAGTTAGTTGCGTTGTGGCTGAGCGCACAGTTCTTGACTCAGTACTCTGTCTATTTGAAATGAAAAAAATTACTTAATTGACAAATTGGCATACAATTTGAAGTTCGTTTTGTTTGTTTGCCTGTCTTACAATGCAATTAACATTTAAATGATTATAATGGTGCTGCACAAAGAACCATAACACTCATCATAAAACAATAATGGCAAATCATTTGCGGCTAAGCATCCCACTTGCAATCATACTAAATACGAAATATGAAATACGAAAATCTGAAATAAGTTCAAGTACACCGAAACTCAACCCACAAATGGCAACAATGTGAGTACAACAACAATAACAACTTGAACTTTATGTTAAATTGTTGGCTGTCGTTGTTGCGATTGCGGCTTGGGCGTCTGTCTTGCCATTGTCAGCGCCAATTTCATGGTTTGCCAAGTACGGCAATCGGCAATGTGAGGGCTTTTTGCCATAAAAACCAAATCAAAGAGAGATTACGGCGCTCCAAAGTGGCTGCAACCAGTCCGATCTTGTTTTAGTTGCAGTTGCAGTTGCTGTTTCTGTTTCTGAATTGCATCTGCAGTGCACAGTCAAGGTCAGTCAAAGTCAAGGAGGAGGCTAAAGCAATTAATGCCCTACGAAAATATTTGCCAAGAAATAGAATCAAAATTGCTCGAGAGCTTTTGAGTATACATATGTATGTTATGTGCGCGTATAAACAACAAAATTCTTTTGACACAAATTCCGCACACACACACACACTGATCAACAACAACAAAAAACGAGAACAAGCAACAAGAGCTTGGAATGCTGTCAAAGCCGAAGCGTGGAAAGCCGTGTCTGGGCATGTGAACTGTCTGAGACGCCGGCGCGTTGTCGACACTCCCAACTGGCATCAGTTCCCTCCCCCTCTCAGTACCCTCTCCATCCCTCCCCCACATGGTAGGGCTAAAATAAAACCCAAGCCAGCCGTCGCGATAAGCGTGATTTAATTTTATAGGGGACCTCCCCTTTTTGGCCGGCAAACGGGCAAACGCACTGTGGAAAAAAAGTTCCATATTTTGTCAAAAATTTATATTTTTTTTGTTCAGTATCTTACAAATTTTTTGATTTCCTAAATCTAAATATTCCAAAGAAAACAAAAATATTTTTTTTTAATTTTTAGGGACTACCCTTAATATTCGCTTAATATAATTTAGCGTTGTCATATGAACTGGAAAGGAGCGGGCAAAATAAATGCAACTTTCAGAGCAAATTGTGTTTGTTTCGTAAGCATAATGAATAAGACTAAATATGGATAAATTTCATAAGGGTATTTAAAATACGCTATAAGTAGAGGTTTTTGGTATTTGTGTTTTATTGTGGAAATGTCCACAATGTATCTTTACCTAAAAACTAACAGATGTGTTCCTGTTCTGCTAAACTTTACTTTAGTATATCCCAAGGTATATCCCAAGGTATCTGCAGGTATCAGCAGAGTTTTGCCTAAAGGTTATTAACAAAACCATCTAGAACCTGATGTTAATAATCTTTGTTGGCCGTTTTTGCTTCTTTACATGAAATATCACATGTTGCAGAAGCAGTAAAATCGGATTTTTCACGGAGTCAGATGGGGAGGAGGGTGAGAAGATGGGCAAATTAAAAAATATACAAAAACTGTAAATTCTATTTTAGTCCAACTAGCAAACATGCATAGTTTAAAATATATTGCTTTGTATTTAAGTATTTTAAAATACATTGCTTTATATTTAAGTATTTTAAAAAATATTCTTTTTTACTTAGTCCAATTAAATAATAAAAGAAAACATTAGTTCATGAACATTATAGCTTAACTTCATGCCAAATTTTAAGCATTTAGATTTTATATAAATATTTTACATTTTTTCCTCATAGTCAGTTTGGGAGGGGGAGATAAAAGCGTGGTACAAATTAAAGAAAAAAACAAATTCTAAATACTAAATTAGTCTAAGTGAGGTTTATGCTAAAATTTCAAGTCCCTATCTATATATTTATAGTTTATGCCAAAATTTCGGGCTTTTTTTCCATAGTGAAACGGAAGGTGGGCCAAGAGCACTGAAATAAATCTGCTACACCTATGCAGGTAAGTCTAGGTACTCGGCTGATATAGTCTGGTCATAGTTATTTATATATTTTAGGGATACAGGGTGCAGTCGTAGAGGTAGATTTGACATTGCAATTAATAATGTTGTACTTATGCTGTATGTGCTTAAACTTATAACATGACGCGTAACGATTACAATTTGCATTTCAACACGCTGCATTATGATTGTCATACAGATATATGTAGTGTATGTACTTATATCTGACATATCTGCTTACATATGAGTATGGCTAATGCTAATGGCTTTCTGCCTAGACTCTGCTTGTCTTTGTCTGCCATTGTTTAAGCTCAAGCGCTGTTTTTACCCACACACTCACACACATACTGTCTGTCAACGCCCGTGATGCACGTAGGATTAAACTTGATTTTTATTGCCATCGTTACTATATAGACTGACGACTAGTCGTCGCCTTCGTCGTCGTCGTCGTCGTCGTCGTTAGCATCAGCCATTGCTGATTTGCCTTGATTTGGGGCCAAGACGCCAAGTACACCAGATTCAAGATTCGTTCAAATTTATGCGCATGCGTGCCCCAATCTCTGCCCCCAACCCTCGTGCCCTTTAGACGGTGTCTGCGTCACAGACCAACCGTAGACAAGGTCTTTGCGTTTGCATGTGGAACACACACAAGTACGAGAAGTTAGCACGACAATGAGACACCCAGTTAATATTTAAAACTATAAAATTTGATTTTGTAAAATGGAATTCTTCGGCATTTGATAAATTTATATGTATGTATTATTTCAATATCATTTAAGCTGCTTAAAACTGAGCATGCTATTAAAACTTTTCTAATGTTTTGTTTTTAAGCTTGTCATATTCCCCAATATCCGAATTTATTGACTTTGAAGCTAATTGACGAGTTTATGCCCTGTGCACCGGAAATCACGAATATCAAATTATTAACGTATAATATATTTAATATTTTTGACATCTTTTACCATTTCATAACATAAAGATAAAAAAAAAACAAAAATTCATTTACTGAAAACTGTGCCATAAATGAATAAACCATTTTGATTGAGCTCTTAGCATTTTTAAATTATTATGTTAAGGAATATATAATGATCCTTGATGATCCTTAAAGACTGGCCTTAATAAATTTGAGAAATTCAAATTCAAAATGAGAAATAAGTTTTATGCGAACTAAATTTCAAAATTACCAGTAAATTTTTGAACATTACTATAAAAATATAATGAAACCAGACTATCATATCAAAAGTTAAACAAAGAAGCTAAAGATAAACGGAAAAGTTAGATTTTCCCAATAATATTTTCGAAATTCACAATATACAGAATATTTGTGTTGCGTTTTGAAATTTCTTTAAAATGAATGTGGAGTTAGGCAAAAGTCTTAGTGTGGTTATTGATGTTAAAGAAGCGTGGATTGGTTATGCTTACATTGCTGCCACTCACGTTGCTGACCAAGATGCCGCAGTAGTCGGGCGCTCCCTGCTTGGCCCAAAGATTGAGGCTGAAGGCAACTGCATCGCTGCCATCGCCCATGGCCATGCAGGACTGGGTGCGATGATCCCGCACATGGACCGCGCCCGTGTAGCCGGAACTGAACTTCACCTTGATGTTCATGGTGCCCGCCTTGCAAGTGGCTGTCACATGGGGCGCAAATTCACTGGGCGCTGCTGGCGGTTCCTGTGTGGCAACCTGTGAATAAAGACAGACAGAGAAAGATGAAGGGTATGAAGATTTATTTTTGCTAATAACTATGACCCATTTTCTAAATGTTTGGGAACTAATATAGACGAGCATTAAAAGAGCCAACTCATAGGATAAGAAGCATGGGAAGACATTGGAATACGAGAATTCTAATTAATTTTAATGGCCAAAACCGAAGAGTCAGCAAAAGTCGCAATTAATTGCAAGAGGCAACAACGGCAATAAAAGACTTGGAACTTAGAACTTTGGCGGCCACAACTTTGGCTGGAGTTGCTGCACGTTTTGGGCCAGTTTCAGGTCCAGCTTCAGTTTCAGCTTCAGCTTCAGTTTTCAGCTCAAGTCGCGCACTGTCAAAGGCATTTGGCTTGAAGATAATTTATTGGCATGCTCTCGACTTGGGCTGCCGTCGCGTCGTCGTGATAATTGAATTTGTGCTCCAACTTCAGACGAAGTTAAAGCCATCGTCATAGACATGGCCAAAGCCCAAGCTGGAACAGACCGTAGGCGCTAGATAAGCAGCACAAAAGTTAAGTAAGTCATGTCATGACAATCGCACTGATGCCGTTTTGCCTTTTTTCTGTTTTTATTTCTTTTATTTTTGGCCAACTCACGTTCTTGGTAAGCCGGCCCTCAGGCTGGGCGCCTGTCCAAAGGGAAGGCGCAACAATTCCCTCCGCTTGACGGGCCCCAAATTGATTTATGTATATTTACTTTCCAAAGCTGGCCTGAGAATTCCATTTGAGCTGCATTCATCCAACTGGCCAGTCATTATGGCTTTTAATATTCTCAGCTCCGATTCCGATTCCGAATCCAACTTCGTTTCAGTTGCTGCTGCTACTGTGCGTCAAGTGAAATGTAGCAACGAATCGACCCAATTTTTTGGTTGCAGTTGCAGTTGCAGCTATGCCAAAACCATGTTGGCCACTGTGCCACTTTCCACTTGCAACTTTTTGGCGCTGGCTGCCAACTAGAACGTCCAATTTTTGCATGCCAAAAGGAATTTACCGACCATTAGCGACCAATATCAGTTTATAAGCTGCATGTTAAAGTCAACACATTCAGTACACATTTCCTTTGTGGCCAGGCCAGCAATTATAGCCAGATCTTTTTGGCGGCACAGTTCAATGCGCGCTGCTCCAACGCTCGAGGGTCACATACAGCACGTAGCAAATGAAATTCCAATTTCAACTCCAATTCCAATTCCAGCTCCAGCTTCAGCTCCAACTCCCATGACAATTTGTCGCTTGGCAAAATGCAATTGTTTTGTATAAATTTTGCATTTTATATGCAGCAAGAGAGCCCAGAGTTGGAGCTGGAGACACAGACACAGACACAGAGACAAAATCACAGTCGTAGCCAGTCAATTAAAATAGTTTTTGCATGCTCGTTTCACTATCGTTGGGCTTGTTAAAAATCGCAACAGCAACAGCAACAATACAAAATTGTTGCCAGCTGTTTGGCCTTTGTATTATGCAACACGCTCTGATTGTTGTTGACTTTCCATATAAACAAAGCCCAAAACTAACGAAATAACTTAAAAAAAAACAAAATAAAAAAATTGTGTATATCTAAAAACAAAAGCGAAAACGAAAATGAAAAATCTCAAACACAATTAGACACTTGCGCTGGAAGTCACGCCAGTCTCCGGAGCCAGATTGCTGCAGTTGGCAACCATTAAATCCAATGAGCCGAGTCTTTGATTTTGATGGATTTCGACTGGACCATGTGCTCAGTCATTAGTCGCTACCTTAGTGGCAGCCGCAGGACACTTGGGTGATTTTTCAAAACAAGACAGAAATTCCTTTACTTCACTTGCGAAACAAAAGACTTGGAACACAAACTTGTTTGCGCAATCGCCGCGCATGTAAATCCTATCAAAATTGAACGCAGTCTTGGCCACGCACAGCTGGAGCTGCTGACTTCAACTGGACTGGCCTGGACTGGCCTGGACTGGCCTGGCCTGGCCAGACTGGGCCATTAAGCTCTGCCCACTGCTGATTTATATTGCTGCTGGGGTCAAACGCTGTTGCCATCAACCAAAACTCATCCAACACGGGCTTTAACTATTAACTATTATGGTATGCGCAATTAGTACTAGAAAGTTGCCAGTTGCCGACGCGACGAGGCAATTAACTATCTAAGAATGACAAAACTGCAAGAATGTTTTTTTTATACCCGTTATTTAAAAAATAAGTAAAAGGGGATATTGTATTCGTTGCAATGTTTGTAACAGGGAGAAGGAAGCATCTCCGACCCTATAAAGTATATATATTCTTGATCAGCATCAACAGCCGAGTCGATATAGCCATGTCTGTCTGTCCGTCTTTCTGTCCTTCTTTCTGTCCGCCCGTGTGAGGGCCTAGATCTCAGAGACTATAAGAGCTAGAGCAACCAAATTTGGCACACAGATTTGACACACACAATCGCGAAAATCCACCACACGCCAAGTTTTCAAGATATTATGATTTTTTTACTCATTACTGTTAGCTGCTGTTATTACCTATCATCCTATTAAATAGTAACAAGATCGGACAAAGAGAAAGGTGGTAATGGCTGATTAAAGCTTTTAAGCTATATAAGTGCCTAAAACCATGCAATTATTTATTTTTTTTAATTTATTTAAGTAAGTAACGGGTATCCTATAGTCGGGAGTTCGACTATAGCCTTTCCCACTTGTTAAACTTACAAACAGCGGCTTTTTAATACTCCAACCACAACTCCTCAATACTCTGTCAAAAGTTGCAGTTGCAGTAGTTTCTAAAACCAACTGGGAGGCTTTTTTAAAACTCAAAATATATTCAATTTAATAAAAAACGCATTAAATGTATATATAGGCCTTCAACTTGAAATATATATTCTAAATGTATTTTTTGTTTTATAAGAAATTAAAAATAATGTTTAAGTTAACAATAAATTTTTTTTGGATCCCAAAATATATAAAAAATTTGTTCGCAAAATTGTGAAATTTCATGCACCGACATTTACTTCGTATGCATTAGTCAAAAAGATCTCTAGAGATTTTTGGAATTATTCCGACAGTCAATATTTAATATCTGTGTTGTGTTTATTAAATATGAATTTCCTCTTTTGAAACATTCTTAATTTTTGAACAATTCAATTTTAGTATTATTTCTCAATCAGCTTGCACTAATCTCTGTTCAATAACAATACGAAAATGTCTAATATCTTTCGGAAAACCTCAAAGTTTTTCTGCATATTTTTGATTCTTCCGTAAAACTCGTCTTGCATTAGCAAAAAGAAAATTTTTTGTTCTACTTATGGATTGCGCAGCAGCAAATCGATTTCAAGCTAAAACAGTGCAACTGTTGTTATATAAAGCTATAATGCTCCTGCCACAACAATGTGCAACAATATGCTTGTGGGCAATGGTCACAACTAATTTAGCTTAATTTGTGGCCAGAGCCATACACTCACTTATGGGTGTGTTTCCCATTGCTGCCGTTTAGAAAACTTAAATATTGCGCAATAGTTGCTCGGCGATACAATCTCCAGAGTTCGACTCTGAGTCTAAGCTGAGACTGAGTGCAGCTGTGCATATTTGCGACTGATTGCCAAATAAATTTGCTAATGCTAAAGTCAGATCTGAAAATGTTAACACAGAAACAACAACTTGTGTTAGAAGCGAAACAAAACTCGTGCCTAACAAAAGGCGTTCAGAAGATAAGAGGGGCAATTGCAGGGGGGGAAATGTAGCTTTAACATATTTTGTGTGCATTTGAATTTCCGCTATGTGGTGCAGTAATAAAGCTTGCCAAGTAAATTATAACATAAGGCCTCGGACGCGGCCCGACCCTGCGCAACTTGGCTGAGACCGGCAAGCGGATCTCAGTCGCCAAGTCTCCAAGTCTTGCAGTTGGAGTCCTCAGTTGGTCGCCAAGTTGCCGCTGCTGATTGCAAATTGTCACGGTATTTTCGCTGGCAGCGCATAAATTGCCGTTTAAGCGCTCGCAGATCGCATTACAGTCGCTGTGCAGTCGCGTATTGTTGGCCGTATTTATGTTTAGTGTCGCGTTTTTGGGCCTGGCCGAAAGCTTAATGAAGCTGCAGCCTAAACAAGTTTCGAGTCCGTTTATATAATGAGAGCAGACTGTCAAAATGTATATTTTTTGTTTTGGTTTTTCTGCATTTTCACACAGTTTTAAGCAAAATGGTTTTCAAGGCTTAAAGCCAACAAAATTTCGTGCAAGATTTTATTTTTGATGATTTGAACCATGACTATTTGGGTATTATATTTTCTTCCAAAAATTCTTTAATTTTAAAAAGATTAAAACTTAAGATAAATAAGTTTTTATTATACTTTCACTGTTAAAAAATCATGCAAAAGTAAAATTGTAGTATTTAAAACATACACCCAGTGAAATAAGTATATGTGGATGAAGCTTTTCAAAAAAAATATACTTTTAACACAAAAAAATTAATGCAGATTTTTTAAAATAATCGTATCATTTAATTTCCATTTGAATGACACAAAAATTTTTTTAACCCATTAAGTACCCGTGGAAAATTTAGAACTATTGTAAGAGTTTTTTTTCAACTTTTTTCCTCGATTTAAAAAAAAAATATTTTGATGAAAAAAGAGTGACTGCAAAAAAAAAATTTCAAAAATATTTTTGCTAGTGTTTTTTAAAATTTTTTGAAAATCCTAAAAATGACTGTTCTAACCCCTATTTCCTACTTTTTTCTCCTTTTTGTACACAAAGTGTCATTTTAGCAATTTTCAAAAAATTTTAAAAAATACTACAAAAATTAGATGTAAAAGATAGTAAAGATGTCTGAAATATAAATAATTATTTGGTGTCTGTTGATTTTTTTACATTTTTTGAATACTAAAATTAAGACATATATTATATTTTCAAATTTATGAAATTTATGGTTTTATTTGGAGTCAGTTTTTTTTTTCTCCTTTTATTTTGAAAAATAAAATTAAGACTTGAAATTCATATCAAAATCAAGCAATAGTACAATTTAAGACATCAAAATATAATTTTTTTTTAAATTTATGTAATTATTTGGTCTCAATAAGTTTTTTTTCTATACTTTTCTTGAAAATTCAAATTAAAACTTGTAATTGTCCAAATATAATGTTAAAATCCAGCAAAAATAAATTTGTAATATTACGCTAAAAAATGTATAAGATTTATGTAATTATCTGGTCTCTAATGGTTTTTTTTAATTTTTTAAAACTCAAATTAAGACTTGTAATTAATGTCGTTGTCGCTTCAATTAAATTTCAATTGTTGGCGCTGTGTTCCATTGATGTTCTGACGTGCTAATTCCATAGCACGTACTCGTCTGCACGTTCTCAGCCGACCCAGACTCAGGCCAAGACCAAGACCAAGACCCAGACCCGGACCTAGACTCAATGCTGGTGCCCCTTTTAACAGACACACATGGACTGGGGTCAATTGTGTGGCTTTTACGCTGTCGTAGCACTAATATAATAATAAGCACTTGTCTTTTGGTCTTTTGTTGCTGCGGCTGCTGCTTCTGAAAGGCAATCAATAGAAAACATCTTGTAACTTTTTCCTACTGTTAACCAATTCAACAACAACAATCACAACCACAACAAAAAAATTCCAAAGAACTTGTCATGTGCTGCGGACATTTCGCTGCTTATTTATGTGTTTTACTAATTGCTAGTTTTTGAGTGAGTTCACTCGGAGTCTGAGCTGCACTTCTTTTTCTTCAGGCTCAAGCTTTACAGTAGCAAAAGAAAAGTTTCGATTTAATGGTTTATCCATACACTGCAGCCACTTATGAGCATGGCAAGAACTTTCTTCTCAGTTGTGATTATCTGAGGGCATCATGCTGCTTTTTGTACAATAAGTCAAGAAATGATTTGGTCTCAAATGTTTTGAAAGCTGACTTTAATTGAATTTACCTTGGCTTGTAAACCTCTTAACGCATCGAAAGTTCTTTCTATCTAATTATTATGCATTTCTTGCTCGCTTTTTGTGCTCATTTAATTGTCATTAATCATGATTTGAGTGGTCAAATTATGAGTCCGTGTGAGCTATAATTTGTTTCGAGTTGTGGCTAATGTAAAACCTTTCAGAAGAATTAAGATTCCGTTCAAACTGAACAAGATACAAGCTCAACATTCACTTGTCGTGATTTTCCGCTGGTGACACTTTCCATATTTATTACCTTAATTGCTGGAAAATGTTTACTCAGCGCACGAAAAACCCATCGTTAAGCCTCTGAGCGACACAACAGTTTTCCGAGCTGAGCAATTTTCATAAATGCCACTTTCCATGCGCATCATTTGCGAAACAGAACCCGAAAGCAGTCCGATAGTCAGTCTCATGGGATGGGATGGCTAAAATGGCCAGGTTGTTACTTTTTTACTTTTTTGGAGGCACAACTTTGTAAACATAAGCCTCAATGACGGGCCAATAGAAGCCCCAATGGCGGTGGAAATTTTCGAATGGAGACAACTCACAAAAGTGCACCAAAAGCAGAGCTGGCAAATGGTTTTTCCCATTAGTTTCAAATAAAACCTACTTTTACCTCAGGTTACAAAAAAAGAAAAAACAATTGCTAAACTGTTTTTGTTGTTGCTGCTGTTGAGTGAACAGAGGAAAGGGGGAGAAACAGAGGCAGAGGCAGAAACAGAAACAGATCAGAGAACGCTGCAGGTGAACAATGCAAGTTAATCAAATAATGAAGAGTCCTAACCAAAGTTAAACAAAAGAAAGAACTTTCTCCATTGGGGAGCCTACACTGCTGAGAATCCACCGTTTTTTTCTCCTCTATGGCTGTTGCCAATGATGACCCAACATTTTTGCATAAATTTTAATGAATTTTACGCTAGACTAACATCGGTGGGCAACTGTCGGGCAGTAAACAAAATAATTTGCACTCGAAATCAACGCGGCGTTAAATTGCGTCAACACAGAGAAGCTTTAGGCCAATAGATTTTGTGGTCAGTTAGTTGGCATGACATAAACATGCTCTTTGTATTGAGTGGGCTTCTATTGGATGTGTTTTGATACTCTTGTGGAAGGCATTTTAATTTTGGCAACGAAATATGTAGCGAATGTAGTAGATATTTTTGATCAATTTGATTGACGAGCTGAATTAATTTAGAAATATTCCATAGATACTATCGGTCGAAAAAAAACTGTAAGTATCAAAGACTGTTATTTTTCTAGAGATAACTGAAGTATCCAAAATTGTGTTATTTCTTGAAATATCTCACATGTTGTAAATTAAGTTTTGCTTTATACATCCTGACAAAATGTTGTTTAAAGATCATATCGTAGATTATTATATCATTTAGCTTTCTCATATAACTACCTCTTGGATTTATTTATTAAATTTAAATTAAATTAAATTTTATGGTTTTATACTCTCTGAAAAAGATTGACTAAAAAAGGAGTTCTACACAAAATAAATGGCTCTGCAAGGGTATCAAATCTTCGACGTGCCGATGCTAACCCTTTTCCGTGTTTTTTTGTGACTGTGAGAGTTATGGCCAACATAGGTATCTAACTGCGCAGCACACTCAGCTGACCAACCAATCTAATGGCAAATGGTAATGGAGTCGCTGTCGCCGTCGCTGTCGCCGTTGCCGTCGCTGTCGCCGTTGCTGTCGCCGGCGCTTCCTGGCCAATACCAGTACCGACTGGAGTGGCATCGTCTGAAAACACACTACTAACCCAGTGGCGGGTTGCGTGCGGCCAACAAACTGGTTGCTCTTCTAATTGCCCCAGTCCAGCTGCGGCTGCGAGTATGACAACCCAATGGGGTCCAACTCGACCAGTTCACTTCATTGCACTCAATTTTGTGGTCGATATGACGATTTGATGCGAGTCCGAAAGCAAAAACAATCTTTTTAGCCAGACTGTTAATTAGAACAGAATGGCTTTGCTTGATGTAAATTCTATTTGCATTCTGTGGTTACGAGCATTCTCAAAAACCCATAAACAAGAGGGGGAAAAAAAACAAAAACGCTCGTCTGGCCAAGTTCTAGTTAATATGTTTGAATATTTACTTAAAATAAATAACTGTACAAGATCTTGACCGTTACCGTTAGCGCACAGCGTAGACACACATCAAAAGACCCTAAGTTGAAATAACTTCAATCAAAGAGCCAAAGTCAAAACAATCAGCAAGTTTGTTGCCTAAGTCTTTTGTTTTGTTTGCGCTTGCTGCCTCAGCGCAGATTCTAAGAAACAACACAATGAATCATATTTATGTTAGAGTGTATTCATGCTGTTCTACATACATAGGTGTACATAAGTCGTATCGTATCTTGGATCACTTCAATTGACTTGGCTACAACACGTGCTTGTCAGTTTGGTATTGGTTTACATTCTGACCACATAAAATAATGCAAAAGCCTCGCAGCTTAACCACAACGACCAACGTCAGGCCACTTGCGGTCAAATTCAACGCGTCATTTCTTACCAAATACGCAACTTCTCAATTCGTTACCGATTTTCGACTTTTGTTGTATATATGTATTTACGGCCAACATTCAGCAGTCCAACGGCATGACGACATGGCCAATACACATGATACTCATATTGCCTTATACATAATTATAGCACTGGGTGTTAGTCGATTCGTGTGTCTATGTGTGTGTGTATGGGTCTAGAGAATTAGCATATTTTGTTTGCTTTGACATTGAAACTGATTTTAATGGCTCGTAACAACAATAACAATAACAACCATATGACAAACATTGCTAATATGCAAGTCAATATTTACATTCGAGCATTAAGCACTGAGAGCACTGACAAAAGTGGCAGCAATTATAATTATAATAATTAGGAAACATGGTCGATAGTTGTCGCAAGTGTTGAGCATTTTAAACACTTTTCGTTGGCCAAAAACCAAGGTGTCTTGGCCGAGTGTGTGTGTGTGAACAACCTTTGGGGGAAATTAAAACAGAAAACGCAAGTTCGCTGTTTGCTTAATAAGTGTAAAATTCAGGCAGAGAGTAAGACAACAGTAACAACAACAGCAACAACAACAACTGCAAAAAGTACCGTAAGGTAGCTAAATTTCAATTTTAACAGATATTTAACACGCATTCACATGTAAAACTCTTTTAGTGTGTGTTGTGTGTGTTTGTGTGTGAGTATCTGTGTGTGAGTATCTGTGTGTATGCAGGTAGACGATACATACATATATGCAGACGACGCGTCGGTAAACTTATATCATCATCATCATTAACAGGCTTCGGCATTATCATCGTTACCTTCATCATCAACATCATCATCTCCAACGTCATCTTCATAATCATCATCAGCGGCTTCGCTGCGTTTTGTTTGCCGTTTGTTTCAGCTTCAAGGTTCTGTGAGTTTTGCATTAGCCAAAGCTAACTAAAGGCTAAGTAAATACTTAGTCTTGGCTGTTTTTACTGTGATTGTAGGCCGTGCTTTTTTTTTTAGTTGCTTGCCAGGCCCAAAGCAACTTTATTGACGTCTCCGTGGGCGTTGAGCTCTGTGGTTTTTGTGTGCTTTATGATGTCATTTTTAAACGGCCGCCGACATCAATGCATAGTTCAATATACCCGTTAGTCGAATGCATATGCTTAAAGTACTTTTATATATATTTATATAAGTAAAGTCGAAACTGAAAGTGTTTGTGGTCTGTCAATTAAGCTTTAAACTTTTCCTGTTTACATAGTTTTACTTTTATTTAAGTAAAAACAGACTAACAACAATAACGACATAAATACAAATGTGTGTGTGTATCGTATATGCAGCTGCTCAAATACCGGCTTAAACCCAATATTCAATTGGTGCCAAGCCTTTGCAGCTGTCGCTTTAATAGATTTGTGCCATTTCATGAGCCGAAAATGAAATCAAAGCATTTCTCTGGTCGAGCCCAAACAATTGAAAATTGGCTTATGGGAGAGGGCCAACTAGTGCATGGGTAAAAGTTAAGATATCGGTCAGTGGTACAATCGAAATAGTGAAAAAATATGAGCACAACTCACAAGTACCAAGTACCAAGTCAAGCTATTGATAAACTGACAAACTGGCGAAGCGAGAAACTGGCGCAGCTGCGACTTCAGTTCAGTTTAGTTCAGTTCAGTTCAGTTCTGTTGAGTTCAGTTCAGTACAGTTCATTAATTTGTCTTGCTTGGAAAATTGCCGTGGAAAATTCACGTGCCCGCAGCGAATGCTGTTTGCCGTTGCTTTGCTGACTTTACGAGTCTGCCATGAAAATGGTCAGGTAATGTCAGAGCCCGCAGTTAACCTCGTTTTTATGCCTGGCCCCCAAACAGAACATTATTGTATGCAAATGAAAAGTGAAATGGAAAGAAAACTGCTTCCCATATGACTTGTTATAATTGTGTACTTTTTCCAGTCACACAACTGATAGAGAAGAGGAGAAGAAGAGGGTTTAGTTTATATTTTAGTGGGCACTTACCTGTGTTATTAACAGTACGCTGAGCAGCAGCCCAAACGCCGTCAGAGCTTCCTTTGTATGGTGTGTCGTCATTGTGGCGCACGTTCGTTGCCTAAGTCTTTTGTTTTCGGTGCCGTATCCTTTTGGCAAACTGCAAAAAGTCGTTTATCAAAAACCATTTGCATTGAGCAATTGTGCAAATTGCAATGGCAAATTATGGCAAATTTCATGCTCCTCACGCAGTTGGCAACTAAAAAGCGGCGTTCAGTTGCAGCTCATACAATAACAGATTACTCATTCAACAAATATTACTGCTGCTGTTGTTTTTCTCATTTAAATTTCTAAATGCTCAACAGTTGATGAGTCAATGACAGAACAATGCGAGAAATGTATTGTAAAATTGTAGTATACTGACATAGCTTGTCGATTTTCTGCGGTTTATAGCCGCACTTTCAACTGCACAGCTGCAGCTCAGATCGTTACAAGATATTTGTGGTTTTCTGGTCATAACTTTCTAGGAAATTTAAAGTGCGCAAACGTGACACAAGTGTATAGACTTTTCTGTACTGCTTACAACAATAATTTCTAATCTTTTAATATGATTTTTTATCTATGAAACTCCGTCTGCAATGTGGGCCACGCAGACACAGCAGCGGCAGCTGTTTCTCACGTACACGACTTCGTTTTCCATTTCACATGGGCTTTAATGAAAATCAAAAGCGACCCGACCTGATCGATCTATAAAATTAACTTGCCTCATTTCTCAGAATTTAAGGTTTGCTAATCATTTCAGGCGAAAAAATGAGAATGTGTGTGTTTAAGAAAAAAAAAACGAGTTTGTGCATATGAATTTACGACATGCCAATTGTAGGTATAAAAAAATCAAATCATAAATTGGCGCAAATTAGGAGTGACTGAGAATTGAAGCTTACGTCACGAGATCGCATTGTGAAACAAAACAGTGTCAACGATTGTGATCAGTCAACAGAGAGCGGGGAAGAGAGCGTTAAATGAACACTCGGACATTTGGCATTGTTTGTGCACAGCTTCAAGTTATTTATAGCCAGTCTAAATAATTTATATAGTGCTTCTAAGAGCACAATCTGGCGGAAATAGCAGCATACCCACGCGCAGCTAAGCACAACTATACACGCACACACACACACTCACTCACACAAATCTAACAACATTTCAAACATAACAAAAGTTAATGAATATATGTTGTTTTTTTGCTTGGTTTGTTGAAATATATGCAGTGTGAACACAATTTATGCAATAGCCCTCACAACATTTAACCAAAAGTTGTTAGATTAAGCTAAAACCCTAAGAGAAGCAACCAGTTTGAGCCAAGTTAAGAGCGTATGCCTCAGAGATCAGAGAGCCAAATTCGCGCAAGTTTCAAGCATTTTAATATATTCACTTCAATCTATTTCCTTAAAGTATTCACATGAAATTTGCACATTTGCCATTTGACAATTTAACAATTTGTTTGTTATTCTATGCATATTGTTTATATCTTTATGCAAAGTACGTATTTTATGTGTTTCTTTTGAATTCACTTCGCTCTTTTTGCATTTTGTAAGCGAACGCGCACGTGAAAACAAGTTTTATGCAACAAGTTGTGGCGCATTTATTGTTTATTGTTTAAAATAAGTGAATTTAAACAAACAGTTGTTTTTTGTTTTCATTTACTTTAAACTAATGACGTCAGTTGCCTGCACTCACACAATATTTATTAATTAGGTTTGTTATTAAAACGCGCTTAGCTCCGAATACAAGTCAAAATAAAAATGTAATAATATTTCAAGTTTCCGCTTGACACGTTTGCAACGACTTTACGGCTCGAGAGTTTTGTTGGGACTGAAACTCTGGCAGCGTGGAGCTTGTGCCTTGGATGCTCTTGCTCCAAGCTCAGTTGCTTGCCGCTCTGTTGCTGCTAGTCTTCATTGTTGTTGTGGTTGTTTCCTCTCTCTTTCTCTCTCTCTTTCTCTCTCTCGCTTGCTTTGGCTTTTTGGTTGTTTTGTGTTTACACACAGACATTTTTTCACGTCGCACTTTTTGGCCACATCTTTCGTTTGTTTAACGCCTCATCCGCATTTGCTGCTGGCCACTGTGTATGGAGTTGCCAGATCACTGGAAATAGTTAGCTCTTAATCATTCACACCATTCACCATTCACGTTACTCTCTGTGCTGATAAAAATAAAGTAGCGCGCGTGTGTGTGTGTGTGTGTGTGTGTGTGTGTGTGTGTGTGTGTGTGTGTGTGTGAGGTGGTTGCTCGCTGCTAACGTAAAAAGATTTGAATGAATCGATACACCCGCAGGTTTACTATCAGACGCATGCGCACTTCCTCAATGGGGGTTACAATACACTGAGAGTTACTGCACCAGTGTTGACTAATGTCATAATAATAACGGCACAATTTTAATTTGTTTGCCTTTAACTGATAAAATATTGAAATATTTAAAATACTTTAAATATATACAAGCTTAAGAGGTATTCTTAACAGCTTTACAAACATTTTTTGATATTTTAAACTCAAGTTTTTGCCATCAGAAATATTTACTTGATATCGCTCTCAATACCACTTTCCTCTCTTTCTCGCTCTCTTTTCTCTGGCAGGCTCTCATTCCGTTACACTTTACGTTTTTTGGTGGGAACTTAATATATAACAACTCGACTCGTCGCTCAGTGAAAATTTCATCACCGTCGTTGATAGTTCAGCTATTTTTTGCATTCTCCGCTCGAAATTGAATAACCAAAATTCTAAAAAAGAAAAACCATTTTTGTGTTCAGTTTAGATCATTAAAGCCAACTGCAAGTACTTTCAAAAAAGTTAAATTAACCAAGTACAAAAATCAAAAGTGTAAAACTCTGTTTAGTTTAGAGAAAAGAAAAAGTTGCAACTCAAACCGAAAAAAGGAATTTGGTACTGCCAAAAAATCGAAACACGGTAAAAATTCTGTATCACTAAGTCAGTCAGACAGGCAACGATTTGTGCTTTGGTGTGTGTATAAGTGTGTGTGTCGACAGTGTCTGTGTGAGTGTGTGTGTTTGAGTTTGTACGTGATAAGCGTAGACAGACGACGTTACAACAAACCCCAGGCAGAGACGGAGGCGTTTTATTGAATTATACATAAAACAAAAAGCGCTGGGCGATTAAAGCGTTTGGATTGCGACAAACCCGCTAACCCATAGACCCACAACAAAGGCAGAAGCAGCATTTTAACCACGGTGAGTCGGTGGTGGGTGGTAAAAGGTGGGTTTTTTTTGTGGGGACGTGCATTTCTAATATGCATTGCTAATTGCCAAGTTGTCAAATAATAATTAGAGCAGTAAATAAATAAATAAATATTTGTTGCAGCCTGAAAGTATGCAAGGAATTTCGCTTTAGATAACGAGAGAAAACTGAAGCATACACACACACGCACACCCACACCCACACACACAACGACACAGCACGTGTGCCGAGCTGAATATGTGCCAATTAATGTGTCCCTTGTTTGTGAGGCAACAATGTGTTGCAGCCAGTTGACGAGTATTTTGTTTCTGTTGCTCCTTGCGTGTGAGTCTTTGACCTCTGAGCTGCACATCGTGCCACATTTCTGTCACGTTTTCACAGGCTTTTTTTTTGTTGTTTTGTTTAATTACCATCGAAAGGCCATTAAATGTTCGTTTAAATGGCAAAACCGAAACTGCCAAGGCATATGAGCCAAACAAATGTGGCAGCTAAACTGACACACAGAACGGAAGGCAAAGGAAATGCGGTGTGAAAATGGGTTAGATGTGGCTGCAGGTGTTTGTGGCTTTCCTTTTGCATTTCTGAGGCAGCTGAATAATGAGCACAATGCTCCAAGCTCCTGCCATGCACCTCCATTGTGCAACCCAATGAGAACTATTTTATGGAAAACAAAGCCAAAGTCTTGCCCGTTATGGGATGAAATTCAACCTCCTGGCGACGTTGATGGATCGTTGGGTCCACTAAGCTGCCAGCACATGCACAAAATAGAACCCACCCATCAAAAAAGGTTAAACACTGTAATAGAGTTTGGAGCACAGATTTATGCTGCCTGCTCCTCTCCGAAAAGGTGGTAAAAGTTTTTCGCAGTACGTTTCTGTGATTATGATTTTCGAAAGTTTCTACTCAACTGAGAGATGAGAACAGACGGACAGGCATGTTCCACAAATCTGTAAAATACCAAAAGCAATTTTCCGTTAACAATGCTTTCAAGTACTTGTTGACAATTGATCATATTTAAAATTATTGTGATAAACAAAAATTCAATTTTAAATTAAATTAAAAAATTATTAAAACATTATTCATAAAGTTATTAAGTGTCTAAAATTTGTCAATATTTAATAATTTAGTGGAAATTTAAAATTTAATGACGATTTGGGTGACTTCGTTTAAAAACTAATACTTCTGACACAATCACCAACATTTTCCTTGCTTTTTAGATAAATTGAATTTTATATACTACTTTCATTTACCTCCCAAATTGCTGAAGCTAACAAAACGCCAATTTAACGAGAACAAACATTTGCTTCATCAGCTTCAACTTTCTTGGCTTCTGCGTGTGCGAAAACTGTTATATAAACAATCAGAAATATGTGTATATTCTTCGCCAAAGTTACCTCAATATCGTCAGATTGTCGTGTTATTGCTGAATAAAATAAACTCACATTGTTGGTTTGTTGATTTGTTTTGCAATGAGCATTCCATTTCCGATTAAATTTGTTCAGCAGTGTCATCTGTCAACTTTGACATTTAAGCACGAGCACGAGTACAAAGATGAGGACGAAGGAGAAAGCGAGGGCGAGGACGAGGACGAATACGAGTGTACTGCCAGCGAAATGGCAAATGTCAAACCGAAGCACCGACACTTGCACAGCTTCAGGCTGAATGAAAACCACAAGCGTTCTCCGAGAGTTCAGCCAGACGGAGTGACGCCATTGCCGAATTATAAGGCGTATGTGTAATATTTGCGGCAAGCTCTACATAGCTTATAATGAAAGCTTATGTCATAAATGCATATTGTTCAACATTGTCCAAAATATTTGAATCACAATATTTGCTTTCGCTTTATGCATTTTTTATGACGCTGTAAATTCGGTATTTGCAATTCAAAGTCCCCTTAACGAGCTAACAAATTTCAATTTCAATTTATGTGCATATCATCATCCACGTCCTGCCAAGGACATTCAAGCACAAGTTGCGTCTAAGGCTGCGATGTCAATTTGTAGCACGCAATTCTGAACGAAAGCGCACGTAAGTAGGCTACGGAAAGTGGAACAACATTTCTCTGTGACAACTTTAATTAGAGGCAGTGTGATTAAACATGTCATGCAACGATTTAGTTTATTTACAACACGCTTGGGTCAAATTAAAACAGTGTTTAATTTTCGAAGGAGATAAGCATTGAAATTGCCTAAGAGTTTTTGATTACCTTTTGTGCAATTATTGAAAACAATTTAACAGATAATTTTTACACACATTATAAACAGTACACTAATTGCATCGATTAAAATGTGAATAATAAGTATAATTTTAATCTCTGACTTTTGAAACTTCAAAGTAAGTTTTCTAAAATTGGTTCCAATCAACATATTTAAATTTATCTCAGCTAACTGAATCAGGTGCCCGTAATCTCAAGTAATATTTAAAAACTAGAACAATCTTTATAAATTAATAGTGATGTAGAAAAAAGTCGAAAAATCTATATTTCGATTTTAACGAAAACGATTTTCTAGTACTTTAACTCAACAATTCTTTTGATTAAAATCAAAAGATAATTATCAATCGAGTTAGTTAAATCGATTTTATTGAAAAATGTACAACTCACTCAAATGGGTTCATCGCAAATCATCAAAAAACAATTTTAAATTAATGAATCTAATTTGAATGCAGAAGAAATAAAGAATCCAAACCATAATCTAAATGTTATTCCGTATGGAAATCGGATCAAATTTGATAAAGGTATTGGAGTTTGATGTAGGTCTGATTTTTGACCTGGCAACTTTACAAGTGAAAATATTGGCGTCTATTATTACGTTTTCTAGACAATTTTTGATTTTCATTAAGGCGAGAAATCGAAGATTAAACCACCTACTCAATCTCCCAACTAGAGTGCTCTTGTAAATATAAAACTGTGTACAATGTATATAATGTAATATGGAATATGAATATGTGTTAGTTATTTGTACCCAATCATGTAAGCGTCCATGTGACCAATTTTTGTTTTGGGAAAAAACTTAGAAGACATTGAAAAAAAATAATTTTTTTTTATAGTTTTAGTTTCTTTTTTGTCCCCACAAATTGAGTTCTTTGGTGGGTTTTTCGTTTATATTTTTTTAAATGTTTTTCCAATAATTTTCAAATTTACTCACTACCGAGAAAAAAATATCCCCAAATCTTGTTTTTGACAAAATTTTGGTGAGTTTCCCGTTAAGTGCTATAAAAAGAAAGATCAGAATAGCAGAACATTAAGTTAGCTGTGTGATTTAATACAACTCGGACATACAGCATTATGAAGGCCTTTGTAGTCCTCAGTACTATTCTCGCTGTCGCCTTGGCTGCTCCACATCACGAACATGGCAGATATGGTGGATATGTCGGTTATGGCGGTTATGTCGGTTATGGCGGTTATGGCGGTTATGGCGGATATGGTGGATATGGTGGATATGGTGGAAATGGCGGATATGGCGGATATGGCAGATATGGCGGATATGGCGGATCAGATTATTTATTTCTAGATAAAAATGTCCCAAAAGGAAATAAAATAACAAATTGAAAAAAATATAATTTGATTTTGATTTTGAGAAAATCCGATACAACGTTAATATTTGGAGATATATCGACAACTCTAATTATTTCTATATATTTTTGGACTTCAACATTCAACACATCATACA
>JBAMBL010001458.1:0-59749 GCA_037043405.1 Drosophila subquinaria
AAAACATTCTTGCAGTTTTGTCATTCTTAGATAGTTAATTGCCTCGTCGCGTCGGCAACTGGCAACTTTCTAGTACTAATTGCGCATACCATAATAGTTAATAGTTAAAGCCCGTGTTGGATGAGTTTTGGTTGATGGCAACAGCGTTTGACCCCAGCAGCAATATAAATCAGCAGTGGGCAGAGCTTAATGGCCCAGTCTGGCCAGGCCAGGCCAGTCCAGGCCAGTCCAGGCCAGTCCAGTTGAAGTCAGCAGCTCCAGCTGTGCGTGGCCAAGACTGCGTTCAATTTTGATAGGATTTACATGCGCGGCGATTGCGCAAACAAGTTTGTGTTCCAAGTCTTTTGTTTCGCAAGTGAAGTAAAGGAATTTCTGTCTTGTTTTGAAAAATCACCCAAGTGTCCTGCGGCTGCCACTAAGGTAGCGACTAATGACTGAGCACATGGTCCAGTCGAAATCCATCAAAATCAAAGACTCGGCTCATTGGATTTAATGGTTGCCAACTGCAGCAATCTGGCTCCGGAGACTGGCGTGACTTCCAGCGCAAGTGTCTAATTGTGTTTGAGATTTTTCATTTTCGTTTTCGCTTTTGTTTTTAGATATACACAATTTTTTTATTTTGTTTTTTTTTAAGTTATTTCGTTAGTTTTGGGCTTTGTTTATATGGAAAGTCAACAACAATCAGAGCGTGTTGCATAATACAAAGGCCAAACAGCTGGCAACAATTTTGTATTGTTGCTGTTGCTGTTGCGATTTTTAACAAGCCCAACGATAGTGAAACGAGCATGCAAAAACTATTTTAATTGACTGGCTACGACTGTGATTTTGTCTCTGTGTCTGTGTCTGTGTCTCCAGCTCCAACTCTGGGCTCTCTTGCTGCATATAAAATGCAAAATTTATACAAAACAATTGCATTTTGCCAAGCGACAAATTGTCATGGGAGTTGGAGCTGAAGCTGGAGCTGGAATTGGAATTGGAGTTGAAATTGGAATTTCATTTGCTACGTGCTGTATGTGACCCTCGAGCGTTGGAGCAGCGCGCATTGAACTGTGCCGCCAAAAAGATCTGGCTATAATTGCTGGCCTGGCCACAAAGGAAATGTGTACTGAATGTGTTGACTTTAACATGCAGCTTATAAACTGATATTGGTCGCTAATGGTCGGTAAATTCCTTTTGGCATGCAAAAATTGGACGTTCTAGTTGGCAGCCAGCGCCAAAAAGTTGCAAGTGGAAAGTGGCACAGTGGCCAACATGGTTTTGGCATAGCTGCAACTGCAACTGCAACCAAAAAATTGGGTCGATTCGTTGCTACATTTCACTTGACGCACAGTAGCAGCAGCAACTGAAACGAAGTTGGATTCGGAATCGGAATCGGAGCTGAGAATATTAAAAGCCATAATGACTGGCCAGTTGGATGAATGCAGCTCAAATGGAATTCTCAGGCCAGCTTTGGAAAGTAAATATACATAAATCAATTTGGGGCCCGTCAAGCGGAGGGAATTGTTGCGCCTTCCCTTTGGACAGGCGCCCAGCCTGAGGGCCGGCTTACCAAGAACGTGAGTTGGCCAAAAATAAAAGAAATAAAAACAGAAAAAAGGCAAAACGGCATCAGTGCGATTGTCATGACATGACTTACTTAACTTTTGTGCTGCTTATCTAGCGCCTACGGTCTGTTCCAGCTTGGGCTTTGGCCATGTCTATGACGATGGCTTTAACTTCGTCTGAAGTTGGAGCACAAATTCAATTATCACGACGACGCGACGGCAGCCCAAGTCGAGAGCATGCCAATAAATTATCTTCAAGCCAAATGCCTTTGACAGTGCGCGACTTGAGCTGAAAACTGAAGCTGAAGCTGAAACTGAAGCTGGACCTGAAACTGGCCCAAAACGTGCAGCAACTCCAGCCAAAGTTGTGGCCGCCAAAGTTCTAAGTTCCAAGTCTTTTATTGCCGTTGTTGCCTCTTGCAATTAATTGCGACTTTTGCTGACTCTTCGGTTTTGGCCATTAAAATTAATTAGAATTCTCGTATTCCAATGTCTTCCCATGCTTCTTATCCTATGAGTTGGCTCTTTTAATGCTCGTCTATATTAGTTCCCAAACATTTAGAAAATGGGTCATAGTTATTAGCAAAAATAAATCTTCATACCCTTCATCTTTCTCTGTCTGTCTTTATTCACAGGTTGCCACACAGGAACCGCCAGCAGCGCCCAGTGAATTTGCGCCCCATGTGACAGCCACTTGCAAGGCGGGCACCATGAACATCAAGGTGAAGTTCAGTTCCGGCTACACGGGCGCGGTCCATGTGCGGGATCATCGCACCCAGTCCTGCATGGCCATGGGCGATGGCAGCGATGCAGTTGCCTTCAGCCTCAATCTTTGGGCCAAGCAGGGAGCGCCCGACTACTGCGGCATCTTGGTCAGCAACGTGAGTGGCAGCAATGTAAGCATAACCAATCCACGCTTCTTTAACATCAATAACCACACTAAGACTTTTGCCTAACTCCACATTCATTTTAAAGAAATTTCAAAACGCAACACAAATATTCTGTATATTGTGAATTTCGAAAATATTATTGGGAAAATCTAACTTTTCCGTTTATCTTTAGCTTCTTTGTTTAACTTTTGATATGATAGTCTGGTTTCATTATATTTTTATAGTAATGTTCAAAAATTTACTGGTAATTTTGAAATTTAGTTCGCATAAAACTTATTTCTCATTTTGAATTTGAATTTCTCAAATTTATTAAGGCCAGTCTTTAAGGATCATCAAGGATCATTATATATTCCTTAACATAATAATTTAAAAATGCTAAGAGCTCAATCAAAATGGTTTATTCATTTATGGCACAGTTTTCAGTAAATGAATTTTTGTTTTTTTTTTATCTTTATGTTATGAAATGGTAAAAGATGTCAAAAATATTAAATATATTATACGTTAATAATTTGATATTCGTGATTTCCGGTGCACAGGGCATAAACTCGTCAATTAGCTTCAAAGTCAATAAATTCGGATATTGGGGAATATGACAAGCTTAAAAACAAAACATTAGAAAAGTTTTAATAGCATGCTCAGTTTTAAGCAGCTTAAATGATATTGAAATAATACATACATATAAATTTATCAAATGCCGAAGAATTCCATTTTACAAAATCAAATTTTATAGTTTTAAATATTAACTGGGTGTCTCATTGTCGTGCTAACTTCTCGTACTTGTGTGTGTTCCACATGCAAACGCAAAGACCTTGTCTACGGTTGGTCTGTGACGCAGACACCGTCTAAAGGGCACGAGGGTTGGGGGCAGAGATTGGGGCACGCATGCGCATAAATTTGAACGAATCTTGAATCTGGTGTACTTGGCGTCTTGGCCCCAAATCAAGGCAAATCAGCAATGGCTGATGCTAACGACGACGACGACGACGACGACGAAGGCGACGACTAGTCGTCAGTCTATATAGTAACGATGGCAATAAAAATCAAGTTTAATCCTACGTGCATCACGGGCGTTGACAGACAGTATGTGTGTGAGTGTGTGGGTAAAAACAGCGCTTGAGCTTAAACAATGGCAGACAAAGACAAGCAGAGTCTAGGCAGAAAGCCATTAGCATTAGCCATACTCATATGTAAGCAGATATGTCAGATATAAGTACATACACTACATATATCTGTATGACAATCATAATGCAGCGTGTTGAAATGCAAATTGTAATCGTTACGCGTCATGTTATAAGTTTAAGCACATACAGCATAAGTACAACATTATTAATTGCAATGTCAAATCTACCTCTACGACTGCACCCTGTATCCCTAAAATATATAAATAACTATGACCAGACTATATCAGCCGAGTACCTAGACTTACCTGCATAGGTGTAGCAGATTTATTTCAGTGCTCTTGGCCCACCTTCCGTTTCACTATGGAAAAAAAGCCCGAAATTTTGGCATAAACTATAAATATATAGATAGGGACTTGAAATTTTAGCATAAACCTCACTTAGACTAATTTAGTATTTAGAATTTGTTTTTTTCTTTAATTTGTACCACGCTTTTATCTCCCCCTCCCAAACTGACTATGAGGAAAAAATGTAAAATATTTATATAAAATCTAAATGCTTAAAATTTGGCATGAAGTTAAGCTATAATGTTCATGAACTAATGTTTTCTTTTATTATTTAATTGGACTAAGTAAAAAAGAATATTTTTTAAAATACTTAAATATAAAGCAATGTATTTTAAAATACTTAAATACAAAGCAATATATTTTAAACTATGCATGTTTGCTAGTTGGACTAAAATAGAATTTACAGTTTTTGTATATTTTTTAATTTGCCCATCTTCTCACCCTCCTCCCCATCTGACTCCGTGAAAAATCCGATTTTACTGCTTCTGCAACATGTGATATTTCATGTAAAGAAGCAAAAACGGCCAACAAAGATTATTAACATCAGGTTCTAGATGGTTTTGTTAATAACCTTTAGGCAAAACTCTGCTGATACCTGCAGATACCTTGGGATATACCTTGGGATATACTAAAGTAAAGTTTAGCAGAACAGGAACACATCTGTTAGTTTTTAGGTAAAGATACATTGTGGACATTTCCACAATAAAACACAAATACCAAAAACCTCTACTTATAGCGTATTTTAAATACCCTTATGAAATTTATCCATATTTAGTCTTATTCATTATGCTTACGAAACAAACACAATTTGCTCTGAAAGTTGCATTTATTTTGCCCGCTCCTTTCCAGTTCATATGACAACGCTAAATTATATTAAGCGAATATTAAGGGTAGTCCCTAAAAATTAAAAAAAAATATTTTTGTTTTCTTTGGAATATTTAGATTTAGGAAATCAAAAAATTTGTAAGATACTGAACAAAAAAAATATAAATTTTTGACAAAATATGGAACTTTTTTTCCACAGTGCGTTTGCCCGTTTGCCGGCCAAAAAGGGGAGGTCCCCTATAAAATTAAATCACGCTTATCGCGACGGCTGGCTTGGGTTTTATTTTAGCCCTACCATGTGGGGGAGGGATGGAGAGGGTACTGAGAGGGGGAGGGAACTGATGCCAGTTGGGAGTGTCGACAACGCGCCGGCGTCTCAGACAGTTCACATGCCCAGACACGGCTTTCCACGCTTCGGCTTTGACAGCATTCCAAGCTCTTGTTGCTTGTTCTCGTTTTTTGTTGTTGTTGATCAGTGTGTGTGTGTGTGCGGAATTTGTGTCAAAAGAATTTTGTTGTTTATACGCGCACATAACATACATATGTATACTCAAAAGCTCTCGAGCAATTTTGATTCTATTTCTTGGCAAATATTTTCGTAGGGCATTAATTGCTTTAGCCTCCTCCTTGACTTTGACTGACCTTGACTGTGCACTGCAGATGCAATTCAGAAACAGAAACAGCAACTGCAACTGCAACTAAAACAAGATCGGACTGGTTGCAGCCACTTTGGAGCGCCGTAATCTCTCTTTGATTTGGTTTTTATGGCAAAAAGCCCTCACATTGCCGATTGCCGTACTTGGCAAACCATGAAATTGGCGCTGACAATGGCAAGACAGACGCCCAAGCCGCAATCGCAACAACGACAGCCAACAATTTAACATAAAGTTCAAGTTGTTATTGTTGTTGTACTCACATTGTTGCCATTTGTGGGTTGAGTTTCGGTGTACTTGAACTTATTTCAGATTTTCGTATTTCATATTTCGTATTTAGTATGATTGCAAGTGGGATGCTTAGCCGCAAATGATTTGCCATTATTGTTTTATGATGAGTGTTATGGTTCTTTGTGCAGCACCATTATAATCATTTAAATGTTAATTGCATTGTAAGACAGGCAAACAAACAAAACGAACTTCAAATTGTATGCCAATTTGTCAATTAAGTAATTTTTTTCATTTCAAATAGACAGAGTACTGAGTCAAGAACTGTGCGCTCAGCCACAACGCAACTAACTCGTACTTATATGGAAAATCAACGCAGTCATTTTCTCGACTTGCAACTTGGCTTGATAATAACTTCATAATGAGCTCATCCGCTGGCAACGTCTGCTACTTGTTTAAGTCCCCTTAATTCTCCTTTCGTCTTTGAGCTCGTCATTTTATCGCTCCACTCGACTTGGTTTTGTCTTCACTCGATTCGATCCTGATGCATGAGTTGGCCAACAGATTGTGACACTCTTTGCCATGTTTACCAGCCACTCAATCTCTTTTATTGATATTATTTTCCAGCTATGTCTGAGGTATTTATGCACACTTATCTCAGTGTTTATTTGCTAACATTTTTAACTAATGTTGTACTTACCAACACGTATTTAACTCCTTAGTTGGTTGAGTCATAGATAATCCATGATCAACATGCAAAACTTTAAAGCTTCGATTCATTCATAAAACGCTGACAACACTTAATACGTAATATGCCAATAGATCAACGCACGCGTGGGACGTCAACCAGATAAAGCAAATAAATATTAAAGAAATCAAAAAATAATATAAGTATATTTGTATATGAAAACTAAAACCAGTTTGGCGAACAGCTGCTTAAAGGCGACTAGTCAAAATTGAACTCTTGATTACAGTGTGTATACATTATTGTGGATGCTGTAGTGAAGCTGTCTCAGTTTAGCTTTAGCGTCATTTATTGGCTGTTGTTGTATTACATAACTACTGCCAATTGCAGGTCAAGGTCAACTGAATCGTCATTGTTCACAGAAATGCTTTTTTAGTAAGGAATTTATTTATATAACGCCAATATGGCATTGGACTAAAGATATTAAATTAATAGTAAAAAAAAACTTTAACTGTAATAAAATTCAAATTCAAGTTACGTAAAAATGTTTTTTGCCACTTATTTTAGCTAGTGTTTTATTTAAAATAAAATATATAAAAGAGAAGAAAACGCTTTAAATTCAATAAACATTAAAAATTTAAGAAAAAGAAAAAACTTTTTAAGTAATAATTCAAAATTCTAAATTTTTAATCTAAAATTAGAACAAAATTTCAATAATTACGGCAATTGTTGCGGATAGCTTATCACTCAGAGAAAAACAGTTGCACTTGCATAACCATACAAAAATAATAAAGATGAGCTCATGTCTGTGCCTTCCAGCGAGTTGCTCGCCTAAGTCATTCGTTTGCACTCGTCTCAATTGCTGGCAACGTCAGTTACATGTGGCTGCACAATTAAAACGCTAAATTATATGAAATACCCAGGGTATTCGAAATGAAATGCAAACATGTTATTACCGAAATGTCTGTTAGAGTCATGATAGGCAGCCAACTCATTAACTGGAAAGTGCAGCTATTAATGTGGCTGCAAAGCATAAGATTCAATGAAGTTCAGACAAAAAGGTAAACATGGCCAGCAGATAAGCAACTGAAAAATGTGTCGAGTGTGAGTAGTCTAACTGACTGACGGACTGACTGTTGGACTAGCGCACCGTCTGGCCGGTTTGTTGTCTGTCAGCGTCACACTTGGCGGCATTTTGCATTTCCTTGTTGTTGCTGGGTCTGCAATTACATCATGGTGACAATTAACGTGCCACAAGTTCCACAGCAGAGTGCAGTTGTTGTAGTCGGATCTGCCACCGACCACGTTTATTATTAGCCAATCACAAATAAGCCTGGCCAAAGCCAAAGCCAAACATAAATATAATCATTTAAATGGCGCTCCCAACGCCTGCAGCTTAGCATATTAATGCAGCATCTTAAGTCCAATCAACATAAAAGTTCTATGCCCCTTTTTAATAACCAACGATTTAACTGATCTCTCTCTCTCTGTCTCTGTCTCTCTTTTCTCCCTCTCTTTCATCTTCTTTAGCGTACGGAGGAACGTTCCATTCAGTTAGCGGTGCGTGTGCATAAAACTCTTGAACTGGCGGATGATAAATTTTACGTGATTACCTTGTGGCAAATCGGGATACACTCGGTAAGTTTGACTGCCTAAGTTGTCTAGACACTAGACAATTGCACTTATATATCTACAGACTGCTCCTTATGTAGATTGTTAAGTTTGTGCTGTAATTTGGCCAAAGCTTCCGTCAGGCCAAAGTGCTCTGCGTTTTAGTTGTTTTGCTAATTTCATTTGATTTCTCGAAACTTGTTTGTCTTTTTAGACCCCGTACTTTAAAAAAGTATAGGGGTCTATTAACTTTGTCACAAAAAAAAATGTGCGTAACAGGCAGAAGGAGGCGTGGCAGACCCCATAAAGTATATATATTCTTGATCAGCATCAACAGCCGAGTTGATATAGCCATGTCTGTCTGTCCGTCTGTCCGTCTGTCCGTCTGTCCGTCTGTCCGTCTGTAAGAGCGCCTAGATCTCAGAGACTATAAAAGCTAGGGACTTCAAACTTGGTATGTAGGTGCGTCTATATTGTAAGCAGATCGAGTTTGTTTTAGATTTTGGCCACGCCCCCTTAAACGCCCACAAATTAGAAAATCTTAATTATAAGGACAATTTTAAAGATAGACAGTCCTTATTAAGCATAGACGAAGATATTGTTACTTTCCATGTTTGCTGAAAATTTCATCGCGATCGGATAATAAACAGAGAAGATATTGAACAACTAAATTCTCCTTTATTTGCCATACTTTAGCAGCAACAACAACAATCAATGAATACAATTAATTACTTTTGACTTACAGTCCAGTAACAATGAAATCTATTACTGGACAATATATTTCAAAGAGCGACTGTGGCGCAACGTGTAAAGACGCCTACTCTTTTGCTTACATTGTCAGTTGTGACAGGGGGTCGCGGGTTCAAATCCTGACACGGACAAATTTTTTTTGTTTTTAAAATCAATTTTTTTGTGTTATGTTGTTATATAAGTGTTGCATTTTTATCAATTCAAAATGTTAGTATTTATTATTTGACCAATAAAATTAAGTTGTTAGCAGATGATCCCCAAATGTTTTTTTTAATTGTAGTAGTACATAAGATAGGAGTATGCAATATTAGTAATTAATTAGTAAAGTAAGAACATTTGTAAATACACATATCGATAACTGTTAATAGCATCTCTGTCAAACATATCGATAGTTCGAGATGTTCTGAGCGAGATGGCGAAATAAAGACAGTCTGAATATCGTACTTGAATAGTCTACATAATGTTATTAAATTTTAAAATGATGTTGCAGAAATCATAACTGGCAAAGAATAAATCATTGTAGTCTTAACATATCTGCATTTTGCATTTGTAAAGTTGGCTTCGGTGGCCTAAGGGGCAAAGTTCCCAGTAAATTAGCAATTAGTCGCGGGTTCAACTCCCAGCGAGAGCAAATTTTTTAATTTTTTTTTTTAATATTTGCAGACTTTTTAGATCATATGTAGGTCCCGAGCTCGAATCCCGGCTTGAACAGACTTTTTAGACCCCGTACTTTAAAAAAGTATAGGGGTCTATTAACTTTGTCACAAAAAAAAATGTGCGTAACAGGCAGAAGGAGGCGTGGCAGACCCCATAAAGTATATATAATCTTGATCAGCATCAACAGCCGAGTTGATATAGCCATGTCCGTCTGTCCGTCTGTCCGTCTGTCCGTCTGTCCGTCTGTAAGAGCGCCTAGATCTCAGAGACTATAAAAGCTAGAGACTTCAAACTTGGTATGTAGGTGCGTCTATATTGTAAGCAGATCGAGTTTGTTTTAGATTTTGGCCACGCCCCCTTAAACGCCCACAAATTAGAAAATCTTAATTATAAGGACAATTTTAAAGATAGACATTCCTTATTAAGCATAGACGAAGATATTGTTACTTTCCATATGTGCTGAAAATTTCATCGCGATCGGATAATAAACAGAGAAGATATTGAACAACTAAATTCTCCTTTATTTGCCATACTTTAGCAGCAACAACAACAATCAATGAATACAATTAATTACTTTTGACTTACAGTCCAGTAACAATGAAATCTATTACTGGACAGTGGATTTCAAAGAGCGACTGTGGCGCAACGTGTAAAGACGCCTAGTTTTTTGCTTACATTGTCAGTTGTGTCAGTCAGGGGTCGCGGGTTCAAATCCTGACACGGACAAAATTTTTTTTGTTTTTAAAATCAATTTTTTTGTGTTATGTTGATATTTTATATAAGTGTTGCATTTTTATCAATTCAAAATGTTAGTATTTATTATTTGACCAATAAAATTAAGTTGTTAGCAGATGATCCCCAAATGTTTTTTTTAATGTTATTAAATTTTAAAATGATGTTGCAGAAATCATAACTGGCAAAGAATAAATCATTGTAGTCTTAACATATCTGCATTTTGCATTTGTAAAGTTGGCTTCGGTGGCCTAAGGGGCAAAGTTCCCAGTAAATTAGCAATTAGTCGCGGATTCAACTCCCAGCGAGAGCAAATTTTTTAATTTTTTTTTTTAATATTTGCAGACTTTTTAGATCATATGTAGGTCCCGAGCTCGAATCCCGGCTTGAACAGACTTTTTTATTTTTAAGATTTATTAATGTTTTCCTGACATTTTATATATGTTGCAGTTACATCAATTCAATGTTAATATTTGATTTTTTTTTTTTGGTTTATGATTAAGAGATGTGGGAAATGCTCTTATCGCTTTCTTGCTTTCTCTAATGCTTAAATCAATTTATTTTGTGCATCTGTTAAATTTGATGATGTGCTTTACTAAATCATTTATTATATCTTTAATGTAAATTGATATACGTATCCTCAATATATTTGGGCGAAAATATATATATATTAAAATACTTTAAATGTTTGTAGCGACTTATATTACATGACTTTAAGCAGTGTTTGCTTTTGCATAGTAAGTACGGGGTCTTCGACAGTCGAGTACCGCTCGACTGTAGCACCGCCGACTAGTTTTTTTTTGTTTTGTTGGCGGCGCACAACAATTGAAATCAAAGAGCACATTATGCCGAGCTATATAGGTGTACATACATACATATGTCTTCTACCCGTAGGTGTTGCCTTTCTATAGCGCCTTTTATTGATTTTGAAAATTCGATGTACTTTTGCGGGCAGAACTCAACGCTAAGTAGAACTCAAGGCCATTAATGATCAGCACAATGAAATTCTTTTCGCCTTTTTTTAATCATTTCGCACGAACAACAGTTCACCGTGTTGTGCTCAATTAACGGTAAATCATTTATGGCCACCTCTTGAAGATTACAATCTGGTAGTTGTACAAACAATTTAATTTGCGCTTGCCTCATTTCCATAAAGCCAATGACTTTGCCTCAATTACAAATTACGCAAGTTCGTTGTCTAAATCTTTTGTATGACTGACGCTTTAATGAAAAGCAATGCAAACAAATGGGAAAATATATAAGTACAGCATGCGTGCATACTGAAAAAATAAAAACTGATTTTTTTATAGCTGTTGCGCTCTGTTAAGCGCAATGAGAAATATATAAAAAAAAATACCTGTAAACAGAAAGGAAATTGAAAAAAAAAATTAAAAAAACAGAAAAATCGACAAAAATGTGCAAAACAGCAAACAAGATAGCGAAAATTAAAACGATATATATACTATATATTTATATGGTACAAAGCTCAGCTGTCTATAACGTAATGACCGGCAATTGCATAATGCGCCAGTGTTGGTTGTTGGCCAGTGAAACTGCAAGCGAATTGCAATGGGCCGCACTTTTGGTTTTTGGTCTATTATCTGCGCTTTTAATTATCTCTCTGATGGTAATTGTGGTTGTCTGCCTGTTCAACCGTTAGCTATGCTAATGCAACATTTCCATTTCACATACTCGAATTTGCAGCGATGACAATGCTCACATTGTGCTCAAGTTTCTGGAAAACGATCACCGGGTGCGTGAGACGGTCCAAGGACATAAGTATAAGATCCGTGCCGAGTTCACCAAGGCGAATGGTAAGAACATAAAACCAACTAAATTTCTTTTTATTAAATTTATTTATTGAGTGCTCTATGGGCTTTCGTCTATCACAGGTGAATTAAATAATTTGCATTTAAAAAACTCACAGAATATTTAAAAATATTTTAATTACTCATTTAATTTTCAAATCTGATTGAATTAAATATAGTAACAAATAAATCATGAAATTGCTTTAACTGCTCATAAAGATAAATGTAAAAAGCTACAAAAAAAATTCATGATTTTCAAGTCTGAATAAATTAAGTATATTGTATTAACTGCTCATGGCAGACAATTAATAAAATTAAATGTGAAAGATACAAAAAGAAATTAAGGATTTTAAATTCTGATTAAATTAAATATATCAATAAATAAATCATGAAATATTAAAACTGCTCATAGTAGAAAATTAATAAAAATTAAATGATAAATATTTAAACAGAAATTTACGATTATCAAATCTGATTAAATTAAATTTAGTAAGACAATTAAAAAAAATTAAAAGTAAAAATACAATAAGATATTAAATAAAAATCTCAAATTAAATATTAGATACCTATGGCCTGCGCGTTGGCAGTTGCTTTGCCTTTGACAAGAAGAACGAGACCATCAAGATGACAGATGATCGCGGGTAAGTGCAACAAGCTCTTCACTCAATTTACCCAATGCCAGCTAACTTTCGTTTTATTTCCCTCTTAGTTGCCCCTACGATCGGACACTGATGAGTCGATTTGTCCCCACTGCCGACGGACGTGCGGCCGAGGCAACGGTTGACTCCATGTTTAAGTTTGTCGACGGTAACTAAGTCAATATATATAATCTCTAATTCTCATTGCTAACTTTTATTGAATGCCATTTCAGGATCTGAGCTTCATCTGCAGTGTGAGGTCACTCAGTGCTATGGGCGTTGTGTTGAGATTGATGATTGTAATGAGGTTCTTGCGGCTGGTTTCACCAAGGGTGGTCCCCGCCAGATTGGTACCAACGAGGAAGGCTCTAGCATTGCGGGCACAACTGTATTCGTTTTTGATCCTGCCGAGGCACAATGTGAGCTCAATTCATTCTCTTTAAGTCAAACAAAATTGACGTATCTTTTCCCTGCAGTAGTCTCATCGAGCTGCGAAGATGGTGTGCGACCAAGTTGGCTACTGTGGTTGGCCATAACCCTGGGAGTTCTGTTCCTTATCATGTTGCTGATGAATATTTTCCTCTGTACTGCCATGAGTTGTAGTTGTGCCAATACAGAGGTAAGTCTGCTCTTATTTCAATTGGATGACTGATAAGCTTTTTAAATGGGAAACGAGTATATCTTTACTAGAAGTATTTAAGTTAAAGTTATTTTATATTTGATATTTGCTCCAATGTAATTAATCTGAAATTATTTCATTAAGAACAGTGGTGCTCAAACTCACACAATCAAATATTGCGCTTGTGTGCGTAGCAGCGAAACATAAAGTCATAGAAACGTTTTACTGGTTTACACTGAAAAAATTACAGCTGTTACAGTTACAGTTGGCAACGTAAAGAGAACAAATCATTAGTTGCAGTGTATGATAAAAGTCTGGCGCTGTACAGTCCCTCTTTATCGAACGCTTTATGAGAGAACAAAAAGCCGAAGACACGCGTCGTGAGAGAACAAGCCGCCGAACATGCTATTTATAGAACATATGTTTTCTCTCTCTCTATGCGTGTGTCGCAGTGTTGCCAATTTAGCTATTTTCCCGACAGATTTAGTGGGCTGCAACTTGCAAATGCGGGATAAATTGTAAAACAGCGGGTAGCGGGAATTTTAGCTACTTCAAAAATAATTTTAGCTTTTTGAAAACATCTGGTAGCTTCATGTATTTTTATGTTTTACGATGCCACACTTAAACACTTTGTAGTATTTTTCCATTTGAATGGCACAAAAACATCGATAAGCCAAAAGAGCAATAAATTTTGTCGTTTTTATCTATGAAATCAATTGAATCTAGTCACAATTTATGAATCGATCGGTGAAAATGCGTAAAATATATACAGTGGTCCACTAATGTCTTCATACCCCCTAACTTTGTCAAATTTTTGTATAATAAAAAAGATTGGATGCAGATATCTTAATTTAATCATCTATTCATTTAAATTCCGTTTGAATGATGCAAAAATTTCTTTAACTCATTAAGTACCCATGGAAAATTTTTAAATTTTATTGTAAAAGTTTATTTTTTAACTTTTTTCCTATTCCCCAAACAAAAAATATTTTGATTCAAAAAAATTCTTAAAACAATTCTAAGACTGATTGTAAAAAATTTGAAAAATAACTTTGCTAGTATTTTTTATGTTTTTTTGAAAATTGCTAAAAATCCACTTTTTGTTTGAGAAGGAGGAAAATGGGGTTAAAATAGTAATTTTTATTTAATTTTAAAAAGTCATAAAAAATATTAGTGAAGAGACTTTTCAAATTTTTTTTGCATTCTCGCTTAGATTTTTTTGAAGTATTTTTTTGCATCAAAATATTCTAAAAACACTGGTTTAAATCAATAAAAATATCGTTTCTTTACTCTAGCGGTTTTTTTAGCTATCAACAAATTTTTTTAGCTATTTTTAGCCGCATTTGGTTCAAAAGCTATGATTTTTGCAAAGTAAAATTAGCAGAATTATTAGTTCTTATCCCATGAGATAGGCTTTTGGACACTGATTTAGAATTAAAATGGACTTAAAAGGTTTTATTGTGTATAATTTTAAATTGTTTGAAACTCAATTTCAAAAGATCTAAATTTTAATATGTTTCCGACACCCAATGCCTAATCTAAATCAAACAATATAATTTTATATAATATAATTTTAACCCTTACAGATCATTGAAAAGGAGCCCTCTATAATCGAGGAGTACGATCCTTATCGCAGCTGGCATGGCAGTCAGTATGGTTCCCGTTATTCGCTACATGGCCGCGATGCGCACAAGGGTTATACAAGCGGCGGCTCGACGATACATTCAAATAGGTCTGATAGATATTAAGCTGATCTAAAAAAACACACACACACACAAATACATATATACAAAAGCTCTATTCTACACTCGATATGCATCTGATCTGCTCTCACAATATTTTCTCTGGTAGCTGTGGAGCCAACACACACATACAAACACACACACACACAAATATATAAAGCATGCCTACAAAGCCTTGTATCGTATCTATGTATCGTATTTTGTTGTATTCGTATCTATTGTTAACTCTACTGAAGTGCCCGCCCTGCTGGACAACAACTACAACAATGCAACACAACTTGTGTTCACAAAAAACAGAAACAAAAACAAATATCAGAAAAAAAAACTATAGAATGAAATTTATTATATGCCTTGTATTGCAACTGTTATTAACCGTTGATAATTTGCATTTGTTTGAAACGATGACTAACTTTAAAAACAAAAAAAAATAAACCTAACTAAACTTATAGAACGTACAATATTCTTTGGCCCATATCCCGTCAACACTAACCATCCACTTTTAAAGATTTGCTAACTAAACTGTCAAGTTCTTTATTATAAAATATATATGCATATAATTTACCATTGATTTTGTATTAAATCGTACTACTTCGAAGGTCTATACCAATTGATAACGATTATGCAATTGTACATTCACGACCCGGCTCTAGACATTCCTCCACGTTGCACGGACAGCGTGCCCATCGCGGACCGCCCAGTAATATATAAAAAAAAAAACAAATTCAATTAATTCATAAGTCAAATGTGACAGTTTAATGTTTAACATAGCTTAACAATTATAAATAGTTACATATATTTTCTCAATTTTCTCAATTAAGTCTCAAATGTATATAACTAAAAGTGTTCTTTAAATATTTTCCAAATTCTTTGATGGAAATAAGCTTAAACCTGATTCCGCTGTAAAATATTAAATAAAAAAAAAGTTCATTAAAGTTTACCTAATTTTAAATTAATAACAACTAAACATAAGTCATTAGTCTGTCATAAGTTCAAACGAATGTGTACGAAATGATGTAAAAACTGAGAAACATAATTACTAAATAAATATTGCAAAATCAAATTAGTCTAAAAACTTAAGTAAAAATTTAAAAACGTTTAACGTTAAATGTATGAATTGTAATTAATTTTAAAATAAAATATAAATGAAATGTAATTGCAAAATCATTTTAACAACTGAGATAATAAAAAGATCTAATAATTGAAATTTTTACTCCACTGTTATTAATTGGATGGTCTATATAGGTTAGTGGAATCCACTACTCATATACATAAAAGCATAACTTCATATCTTGGGATTTTAAAATATCATAATTGTACTTTAATTGCATTGCAATTTTCTCTTTATTAGAAGGTTCAAAAAATAAATGCGTTTTCTATTTAAATAGTAAGGTGTATCAAATTTATAAGAAGCACTCCAAATATAAATATAGGTATCGCAAAACTTATTTTTCAGGTATAGTACCATTTTCACAAATTTAAAGTGTAAAAATATTTGCGGCCTAAAAATATGCAATAGTTTTGTCCTTCTATTGCTGCTTAACAAAGAATTCAATTTGTCCACAGTTTTTTTTTAAGTTTAGTAAACAGGTGCATGTTTGTTTAAAATAGCCTGATTAAAATTCTATACTCAATTTAAGATCATTTTTGAAATAAAAAAAAATTATTAATAAATACTTTTAAAAATTAGTTTCATTCTAATTTATTAACTCTTATAATAATTAAATATATATTTTAAAAATTATCATGTATTTTTTTCCTTTATAAAATATATTTTACTATTTATTGAAAGTAGTTATTCTAACGCAACAATTACATAGATATTAGTATATCTTTATGATAAACTATGTATTTTAATTGTATTTCCACTATTTAATGTTTAATTACACCTTTGCTGTAAAATGCATAAAAAGAAAAAGTGGCAATTTAAAAATGTAGCGCCTACCCTAATCAAAGGTAAATCCAGCCCTGTGCTTGACTTATCGCCATTCTGCGCTCACAACCAGTTTTACGCTCTCTCGCATGGTCGGAACATTTGCCATGGGCATGGGTCTGAGGTTTCGCCACAGCTGCCGGCACACACAGTGCACAGTGTTCCCAGTTGTGTTTGTATTTCATTTTCGCAGAGTAGTTTCAGTCTGAAATCGTCGGTCGTTGAGCGCGGAAGTGCCGCTAAACGAAAAGAGCTGAGAACGAGGCACAGAGCGCGAATTGTTTGAATGGCTGTGACGACGATGTGTCTATGTGTGTGTGGGTGAAAGAACAACATCAACGGCTGGCAGCTGAAGACGTAAAAATAGTGAAACATAAAGGCCAAGAAAAGAAATCAACACAGCAGCACCAACACCAATAAAAGAAACAACGTGTTTTGTTTGTTGCGAATGCGAAGTGGAGTTGCTTTTGTTTTTGCTTTTGATTTTGCATTTGCTTTGCTTTTGCTTGTGTTGTTGTCTTGTTGTCTCGTGTACCTGGAGTAAATTCGTCGCGTGTTTTGTGCTTTTTGTGTAAATCTGAGTTACAACCTACAACAAAATTAGTTGGCAATTGTAAGTGACCGTGAGGCGATTTATAATAGTGTAAGCAATGCTTAAAAAAAAAACAACAATAAAAACTAAAACTAAGCCGCGTGACACGCAAATCGATTGCTGAAATCAAGAATCATTTGTGCAAAACTGAAGTTAATATGTAAATTCATACGTAACTGACTCCCTACAACATTTAATGCGTAACTCTGTCGCTCAGATTGCATATCCGGATATATACATATATATATACGGTATACGTATGTGTGTGTGTGCTTGTCAATATGACTCATCACAGAATTCGCACTGTTCCAATGTGCAATCTCAACACACACTTCCCTGCATAGCAATTTTATTTTTAACCCTCGACACACTCAACAATTTGTGCCCCATGCAAATTTCGACTAGTCGGCAATAGTTTTAAATTTTGAAAGTGCGCCGATGCTATAAATACCAAAAAAAAAAAACCACACGCGCAGCCGAACTCAAAATAAAAATAAAAAAATAATAATATAAATGCAGCTCATGTCGTTTCAGTTGTCATTAAAATTAATTACAATCGAAAGGCCACTAACAAAGCATTAAAATCCAATCAAATAAGCACATCTTCTAATTTACATGATAACAAACGTGTAATACTAATTCTATATATTATATATTTAGTAAGACATCTGACGATCTGAAATTTCTCGTTTTTTTTCTTCTTTTTTTTTGCTTTAAATGTCATCAACCTCGAGTTTTTGTGCTTAAAAGTTTGCGTTCGGTTTGATTTACCGTAAATAATTATAATGAATTCGAAAGATAAAATTTTTCACGTGACTGACTTGACTTGATTTTGCTTAAATGTGTCATTGGGTTTTATTACGAACATCAATGAATTACCCAACGATAACAAAATGCATTACTTATTGTACATAGAAGCTTCAAGTGTTTAAACACATTGCAAGAGGTCAGTTATATGTTTACTATATAGTATATATATAATCAATTGACACAGTTCTCTTGAAGTTGCTTTGCGAATTTTGAAGCTGACACTTTATTATCAATCGAGTGCTTTCTATTCGAGTGTCTTTTGAAAGCGAATAAGCAAATAAAATGAATGAGGTCGCTTAGTACATTAATGAAATGCGAAATGCCTTTGGAAGGAAGGGCATTCAGTCAGATAAAGTCAGACAATAAAACAATACGCAAATGAGGCTGTTGAAATATAGAAAACCCTATTAAAAATTCAAGAAAATTTTCTTCATATCTTTGTGGTAAATGAAGCATTTAAGGTATTCGCATAAATGCTTTGTGAGAAATCTTTCAACTTACTTTCTTGGAAGTATGATTATATATGTACATATATATATTTCCTTTATTTTTAAGGGCACTGTCACTCAACAGTTATATGACGCATTTTTGCTTATCAAGTTCGCTGTGTAATTCTCTTTTTTGTTTAACTTATGTACAACTAAATGCTCTAAATCCTCAGTAATTAGCAGTTAGTTGATCACGTTGCCAGACTGAAGTCAACCCACAATCATTTCATGTTACAGTTAATCTTTCGTAATCAGCTGTCAAATTCGGTATATAATCAGAGAAAAAAAATAAAACTAAAAAAACTACGTCAAGATTTTCATATTTATCTGATTAACGAGCAAGTGCTAAAATTCTCAAAATCAAACAGACATTAAACAGATATACATATATATAAATAGTGATTCGCTTTGTTTGCTTTGAATTCTCTTTGTAAAATAAGTCAAATGATGTCATGTTCCAGAGCCAAAAGCCTGGCTCACATTCACATACCAAAATATACATATACAAATACAAATACAATATACTCGTATTATCATCATCTGAGCTCGGTTCGTGTTGTTGTCTTTTTCCATCATTAGCTCACCGGTTCGCAGAATGCTAACCTTTTATTATTTTTTATTCGCCTTCTATACGGAAATTCATCAGTGTACTGTATTTTCCCATTTGAAAGCGGAGACTTACATAAACATACTATATATGAGCTCATCTTTACGCAACATTAAGTACATTATGTGCTTTTCATTATGTATGTTTGGTATATATAATATCAATACTTTGGCGAGACTTGAAGTCTATCTGTTTTGTGGAGCTAATTGTAGCACTCACATGTGTCTGACCCTCAGTGACACCTCCGGCCAGAAAAGTGGAATCATCATCATCAATGGCATCTCGCCCACACGCGAGATTCAAACATTTCCAGCTTGCGTCAATATCTATAACAACATCTATACCAGCCATTATATATATACTACATATACATTTGTTCAATATATGTAGCTTGAGCTGCAGTTATCTAGAATTATTTTTTAAATTGCGGCAATTAAATTAATCAGCTTTGTAAATGTTAAACTGAATGCAACAGTGTGCAATTCAATTGTATTCCGCATTTTAGTCGCATGTTTAATTGACTTTAAGTTTAAACAATGCAATGTGCAAATATCGATTTCTGAATTTTAAATGCTATTTGTTATTGTTGTTGCCATGGTTTGACTGAATTTCGTGTCATTGATCTGAATCACGGTCTATTAGAGGAAGTAAAATATTATTATTTCAAAAATAATGTTATATACAGGGACCAAAACCGTGACTATAACCGTAACCGTTACCGGTATTAACCGATTGAAATTGGTAAACGTAACCGAAACAAAACTTTTTTACCATACCGAAACCCGAAAGCTGAAATTATTTTAGCCGAAATAACCGTTAAGAAACCAAATTTTAATTAAATAATTTAATTTATATATTTGATCTCAGTAATAACATTTGTTTTCAAATTTCAAAATTTCAAAATTTATCAAAAGTTTGCTTACTCGATAATCGAAAGCCTAAATGCGAATATAACCGAAACCGTAACTGAAACTGATACCGATATTCGATTCGGTTGGATACTCTGGTTAAAAATAACTTTAATCTTTATCAAATGCATTATTTTGATTTGTCAGAGCTCTGACAAAGCTTTAACTAATTTGCAATTAATGTCTTGCACTTTTTTAGTTTTATTAAAATTATAATGTAGCTATTTTTTTCTCCATTCAGCCAGTTGAAGAATTCTTCGTAGCCTCAACAAACCTCGACAAAATGAACATTTATCAAGAGCTTGCAGCATGATAAGAATTTAGGCAGAGTCAAAAGTGTTTTAATTAAACACCATCTATAGCAATAATCTCAACACAAAATTAAAAAGAACTTGCGAAAATGACAATAACGTACACAGCTGAAGTGGCCACTTGTCGTGGCTTTGGCTGCTTTCTCAAACTGCTTCTCAGGTAAGTGAAATTTAATTTAAAAAATATATATTTATACATAACTTAATCTATATCTGTATCTGTAGAGTGTTCAAGATTGCTAGACTAGTGCTAATTAAAGAACTGACATAGTAATTGAGTTGAGTCGCCGCCTTCAGCTCTGTTGTTGACAGTTGGAGACGTCATACAATTGCAACTAATGCAAATAGTAGAATTTTCCACTTGTCCTCACAGCTTCATATGGGGAACATATGTAATAAGCCGATATGAGTTTGCAGTCCAACCGATAGCGACAACAACTCCACCCACTCATGTCCAGTCCCCATCCAAAGCGCGTAATCAAAACCACAGGCGATGTCATGTGTTTGACATCCGTCAAGCATGTAATTTGAAGTACAATTTAATAATTGGTAGTTAGTACAGATATATGCATGTATATACTTCTATGTAGGTGATATCTAAATGAATATAGTTAACGTTTATTTGAATGTTTTGCTGATAATGTCAGCTGCATTGTCACGTCTAATCAGTGATACGATGATATCACAAAACTTATATAATACGCTATCAGACTACTAGATACTCTTCACCTTCATTTCTAATTTTGAAAGATTGAGTGTGCATAATTAAAACAATTATCAGCGCAGACAAACCTTGAAATCTTTCAGACAACTGATAAAAATTCCAAACTTTGTTTGCCATTTTAGGCCTGATAAAACGAAGATAAATTTCTTGCGTTCTTATCGACCACATATTATGATAAGGCAGATATTTATGTACATGCGTGAGGGATAAGTGGTAGTCACACTTCTTTTTATAATTACTAGGCTTTCGTTTGAATTGATGGCGTGGTTATTTCCAAACCCAAAACATATTTATTTTTATGACGTTTTGTCAGCAACAAGTGGCATTATGAGTATTATCACCCAATATAAACGCGGTATGGCTGTGTGATGACGTCGCGAAATAAAAAACTTCTTGTAAACAATAACAGCCAGACACAATGCCTAATGCCTAATAATTGGCAAAAAAAAAACAAAAAAAAACAAAATATAAACAGCGATTTCTTACTAAACACTTTTTATTGCATTATTTTTGTTCGGTCTATTTATAAACCTGATATAATGTGAAAATATGAGAAGCCAAAATCTAAATAATTATAATATCGTAAAAAACATCAGTGATTAAAACCGTCAACATTTTCTAGTAGATTATTTAGATTTATTATATTAGACATACATACTTTTAAATTAATTTATATTTTTTAATTTGAGCAATTTAAATAAATATGTTTTTTATTCAGGGACTAAAACCAATTGAAATTGGTAACCGTAACTGAACCCTTAACTTAAAAAAAAAACGTTTTTATTACACGGATACCGAAAAGCCGAATTTTCTCCAACCAAAATATCCGTTAAGAACCCGATTCTTGCATAACGTTTAATTTCGGTTCTGTCAAGCATAATACTAAATTACGTTGTTAAGGTTTAATCATCGTTTTTTAAGTCTAAATTTAATGTTTCCTTCTGTCCTAATTCAATTTATATCTTAATCTCAAACAAATGATCTTAATTTTTTGAAATATTTGAATATTTGTTTTCAAATATCCTTAACATTTTTAGAATTTTTGTAATTATCAGTAAGCGATATCCGAAAACCGGTTCCTATCGTTTTGATATCCTGCTTAAATTATATTGATAATTGTAATATAAAACTTATGATTAAATGTAACATAAAACATTAATATAAATTTCCAGATGGCGCGGAAGTATTTACAAATTGGTCTGGCTGGATCTTCTGGCCTTTCTCACACTATATTATGTGCTCAATTTGGTCTACCGCTTTGCCTTAAATCCCGGTCAAAAGGAGTAAGTAACTATATACTAATTCCAATATAATGTATCCATAATTAATTACTAATATCTTTTGCAGAACTTTTGAAGCCGTTGTGGCTTATTGCAACAGTTATCGTGATCTCATACCGCTGTCCTTTGTGCTGGGTTTCTATGTATCCATTGTGATGACACGCTGGTGGAATCAGTATACATCAATACCTTGGCCAGATCCCATTGCTGTCTTCGTCAGCTCGAATGTACATGGCCAGGATGAGCGTGGTCGTGTGATGCGTCGCACAATCATGAGATATGTGTGTCTCTGTCTGACCATGGTGTTGACCAATGTATCGCCCAGGGTCAAGAAACGTTTTCCGGGCCTCAATAACCTGGTGGAAGCGGGTCTGCTCAATGAAAACGAGAAAACAATTATTGAGACGATGAACAAAGCTTTTCCAAGACCCTCCAAGCACTGGCTGCCAATTGTCTGGGCTGCCAGCATTATCACAAGGGCTCGAAAAGAGGTGAATATTGGACATGGTCATTATTTTTATACCCGTTACTTAAAAAATAAAAGTTACCATACGCTCAGCTTTTAGAATATTACGTATTTTTTGGTAATATATGTAGTATATTATTATAAGCTAACATCCTACTTAATCGCAACAAGATCAGCTAAATAGAACGGTAGTAATGGCTTATTTAAGTTTCAACCACTGTTCGCCTAAAAGTATGCAATTAATTTTTTTTATATTTATTTTTATAAGTAACGGGTATCTTATAGTCGGTAGCTCAACTATAGTCTTTTCCACTTGTTTATCACTCTTAAAACTGAAATCATCTGTCAACAGGGTCGCATTAGGGATGATTTCGCCGTTAAGACCATCATCGATGAGCTGAACAAGTTTCGAGGACAGTGTGGATTGCTCATCAGTTACGATACGATCAGTGTGCCCCTGGTTTATACCCAAGTGGTCACATTGGCGGTTTACTCCTACTTCTTGACCTGTTGCATGGGTCAGCAGTGGATTGATGGCAAAGTCGTTGGCACTAGCACTTATCTGAACAAGGTGGATTTGTACTTTCCAGTTTTTACCACTCTGCAGTTCTTCTTCTATATGGGCTGGCTGAAAGTGGCCGAGTCCCTGATCAATCCCTTTGGCGAGGACGATGATGATTTTGAGGTGCGTCTAAATGAAGTTTGCAAAAATGATAAAAAGTTAAATTAATATTTCTTTCTTAGGTTAACTGGATGGTGGATCGTAATCTGCAGGTTTCCTATCTGATTGTAGATGAAATGCACCACGATCATCCGGAACTGCTCAAGGATCAGTACTGGGATGAGGTGTTCCCCAATGAATTGCCCTATACAATTGCCGCCGAACGCTTTCGGGAGAATCATCCGGAGCCCTCGACGGCCAAAATCGAGGTGCCCAAAAATGCGGGCATGCCCTCGACAATGTCGTCAGTGCGCATTGATGAAATGGTTGGTAATAACGGCACCAGTGCGGCCGCTCCTAAGCCGCCTGCCGCAGATCAGGCGCAGGGCGCACCCCTGCAGACAGTTACTTATGACCTTTCCAAGGGTGCGCCAGACGAGGAGGTTAGAATCAAAACGTTGGCAGCATCCACTATCGATACGCAGCATTGGCACCAAATAATTCGACTTTATATCTAAACCAAATCTCATACATGTGGCGTTAAATCCAAATCGATCCAAATCAATTTTCTAACCTTCTTTTCACAAACTGAAAACTTATTCCAAATTGGATTCAGATCTTTGTTGATCATTGGCATTTTAAATCACAACGGTGCTTGGTATTTTTTATAACTTAGTCATATACTATATATATTTTTAAATGTGAATAGATTTGGAAATATGAACGATATGTACAGTGGGTTCTGTTTTGAATTTACATCTAATATTTTTATAGATTCCCAAAAAAAGGTCATTGAGGAAATAGAAAGTAGCAACTCTAAAAAGCATTTCTAATACACTCAGCCCAACATTAATTCGTACACTCACTTTTCATACTTCAACAGCTATGGTAAGTCAGGTTTTTATAGTTAGCTAATAAAATTTGCTTGCAGTTATTTTGATTTGAAATACACAAAAAATATAACCATAATAACATGTACACAATCAGTATAACAAAAAAACCAGAAAATGGCCGCTAAAAACTGTCCAAAAATTATTCGTTCACCAATTTTAAATTTTTTTTAAATGCTCAAGCTGGAAAAATTAATGTATAAGAAACTGTACTTTATATATGGAGGCAAATACTTTACCATTTTGTGTGTACGAATAAATTTTGGGTTGAGTGTATCTTATTTATTAGTATAAAGTATTAGTATAGTTGATTCAATTTATCCCTGTCATCCATCCTACTTTTGATCTACCCTATAAGTTTAACTCCAATTGGATAATATTTAAATTGTTTAAAGTGATTATAAGTGTGTGCATGTGTTTTAAAATGCCCTGCATTACGCAACTTCAACTCGTTGGTAAATCCTCGAGGAAGGGCAAGAGAATTCTGTTACTGAAGGGTTCTTTTAAGTTTATATGTGTGCGAATATTAGAGTATTACATTACTGAATATCTCAAGTCTTGACGACAGCGTTTTAACTTCATGTGCTGTTGATCGGAAAATAGCAGGGATCGCAAATAAGAGTTATGAGTCGGAAAAAAATCGAACACTAAAAAATGAGAGGAACTTTGAGAACATTAAAAGGATTATCCAGGACCAGGACAAATTTTTAATTCCAATTTTTATTTTTAAAATTATTTTTATTTTTATTTTTTCATAAAACATATAAAACATATAATCTCTGGAAATGAGTGAAGTGACTGATAAATTCTAGAGCCCACTGTATGCTAAGACTAAATTAATTCTAATTCTAAATTAAGCTGTAATTCTGGTGTAATAACTGGTGTTTGTCCTAATTATAAGACTGCATACTAACTTTTGATTCTAACAACAATCTGTCTTGCCTACAGCCTACAGCCTCTGCCTCTAACCGCACAGTGCTTTCTTTGCACGGCTTTCCGTTGCTTTCCTTACAATAGTGCACCCAAAAATACAATAATACAAAACTGCACCTAATTGGTTTTCAAGTAACTTATGCACAACTTTAATATCATTGATAGAGTGATAGAGTATAAACTAACGTATACACTTTTTAAACATCGATTTCCTCAGGCAGACGATGCCAGTGGCATTCACTTCTCAGCGGGCAATGGCAAAATGCGTCTCGGATTGGGATCCTCGCCCAGTCTGGTTAGTGTATCCGGCACATTGTCACGGGTAAATACTGTGGCATCGGCTCTTAAGCGCTTCCTCAGTCGCGATGACAGTCGCCCCAACTCCGCCACGCCCACTGATGATCCGGGCAAGTATCGTTTTCCGACCAGCGCCAGTTCGGCCAGTTTAACTGGCGGCATCCCGGGCACAACTGCAGTGAAACCAGCCGGGAGCATGCGCATCACTCAGCAGGTCATTGAAGAGGTGGATGAACAGGCCACCATCACATCAATGCGTCCAGCTGAGCCGCGTCCCAATGTAATGGATATATTTGCGGGTCAAGCTGGACAGCCGCAAACAATGCCCCTCCAGCCACCGCTGCCCAATCCGTCAACAGATCCAGCAGCGCCACAGGCTCGCTCCCAGCCCATGGACATACCCAGACGATCGCCGCAATATGAGCGCGCCCAGTCACAGTGTGATCAGACGGCATCGTTGTTCCCGCCCGGTGGCGTGGATGCATTGCTGAGCACCTCAGCTCCAGCCGCTGACAGTTCCTCGATCCTGTCGGCGGCGACGGCGCCCAGTTCACCGGTGGGTGACAGCAGCAAGTCCCTGTATGATCAGCAAAAGGCCGCCAGCCGTGAGACGGGTAAGTTCCTAACACTTGATCGGGGAATGGTGCCCAGATGATGCCATGATCCTCCTGCTCGCTTGATACTCATATAATTTTAACATTTATCTTCATCTCCATTCATCCACATCTAAACATTCGACGAACTGTCTTTAACTGTTTTCAAAACCTAAAAGCGATCGAGAGACCCGATGCACCGCAGTTTTTCAGGTGGTTCGTAACGCCCGGTAAAGTTCAACCCTTGATTCATTGATCCATTGGCCAAGAATAATTTTAAAATACATTTAAAAATATGCTATTTCGTTATTGAGCTTGTTCCTCGTACTCGTTGCTAGTCCTTTTTGCATTAAAATTGTTTAATAATTATATTAGTTACTGGAATGTTGTGTTTTTGGTCAAAATTGCTGTTGAAAACTTTAATTATTTACTAACCCGAGCTTAGCTAAATTTCTAACTAGTAGTTTGTACCATTGTATTGTATTGTATTATTCCTGAATTCCTGCAGCTCGTGCTATCGTTACCAAGGCTGCAAACCGTTTATATTTAATGTTGATTCGAAAAATATTATATCAAAAACTTTATATTTTTCATTAATTTAATGTCTTAATTTTTATCAGCTTGATTTTTTATAAAGTTCATAGCTTTTCGAAAACTCACATATCATCCTGGAAAAAAAAAAATCACCAAAATAAAATTTGTTTAAAATGTTTTACGTAAAGCCAAAACTGTAACGTAGAAACTAAGCTCTTATTGATGAAAATCGATTAACAAACGGCGAAGTAATGCATATTTCAGTGTAAGACAAAAAATCATATTTTTAAGTATTTTCGAGTTTAGTTCGTATGACAGATGCTAATTCTGTCGTACCATCCCAGATGCTAATTCTGTCAAATTTGTTAGGATATCTCAGGATCTCTAAATCGAAAATGAAGATTTAGTATACAAATTTTTGTTGTTTTTGAATATTTGATTTGGTTTAGATTTGGTTTATAGTAAATCTGACCATTATATCATATAGCTGCCATAGGAACGATTAGTCGAAAATCAACTTTTAGGAAGAAAAACAACATATCTGACAGATTACTTTTTTCATCGTTACAGTGTGAGCTATACGTAAAATAGCAAAAACAAATTTTATCTTAGCGATTTCCATTTTTTCCAGTCGATATGTAAGTTTTCGAACTCAAGCAATCACAAAAAAACCGAATCTTTGACTTTATTAAAATCGCTAGCATCTGAACTACTGAGCCGATCTTAATACTATATGGGAGAAAGTTGTTAAGGGTTCAGTTGGCTTCAGTTTGAGTGATTGTTTAAACAAAATTTAATTCAAAGAAAATGTTTTTGATTTGGTGAAGTAATGAAATTAGATGAGCTTTTTTTTTTGAGTAAAATATTTTTGTAGAAAATTGATACAAGGTTCATAGGTTTGCAGTCTTGTTTGCAACGCCTAATTACACTGGCGAACATAAGTATTGGCACAGCAAACATTTTGAGATTTGGGGACCCTTATCGTTAATATATTGGCTTCAATGGAAAGGTCATTTAAATTCCGTATAAATGATATAAAACTTTCCTTAACCCATTAAGTACCCTTTGAAAATTTCGAATTTATGTAAAAGTCAATTTTCAAAACTTTTTTCCTCGATTTTTAAAAAAAATATTTTGTTGCAAAAAAAATTCTTCAAACAATTGTAATACATATAAACTGCATAGAAAAATTTTCAAAAATATTTTTGCTAGTAACTTTTATAAAAATCATAAAAAATACACACAAAAATATTTTTGAAGTTACTATTAAAATTGTTTGAAACATTTTTTGGCATCAAAAATCGAGGAAAAAAGTTTATAAAATTGACTTTTACATAAATTTGAGATTTAAAAACGGAATTTAAATGACCTTTTCATTGATGCCAATATGTTAACGATAAGAGAACAAATAAGCTCCCAAATCTCAAAACGCTTGCTGTGCCAATAAATATGTTCGCCAGTGTATATAACTTTGCCTAGCTCTAGTTCTCCCGCTAGTCATTGAGTTTATTTCTTGATCTCCAACAATTCTCATTGATACATCTGTAAATCCTAGTATAAACTAATATTATTCTCTGCTTTTGCAGTTGAGAACTTGGACCTTAAGACATCCAACGATGTGCTGGCCAACGCAGCGGCAGCAGCAGCCGCAGCCGTGGATCCCGTGGATGTGGGCGATGACTTTGCCAAGTTGAAGGCGGCTCGTGAAAAGGAGAAACTGGTGCGCCAACAGATGAACTTGGCTCGCACCATTAGCACTGCTCCGGGCTTGGATGCATCTGGAGTTGTTCCCTTGGTGCCAGTTGTGCCCGTTGCAGTGCCAATGGCATCAGTTGCACCTCAAGCGACCACACTGCCAGTTACTGCGTCCAGTGCGGATTTGCTCGCCGGCGGTGACACAGTCACCAATTCGACCATCAAATCCGAGGATGTGGCTCCTGGCAGTTGAAGCGGCCCTTCTTAGTATTCATGTGAATGTGCATCCTTTCAATTAACACTTAATTAGATTAATTAGCTAGCGTATTAGTTAAGTTAAGCGACTAAACTTAATGCATATGCCTTAATATTATGCAGAGTGACGGACACGGCTTAAGAATGCTCATAACGTTTATAGTTGAGTTTGAGTTCGAGTGTGAATGGACTAAGTGAATTAACCAATTAAATAATCATAAGTCAAAAGTGATTTGAATCTTTATAATAAACTAAGATTTTCTAAACGAAAACAGCTGTCTTTTATTTTAATTATCAAATAAACAGAGATAGTGAAGACTTTTCGACTACATGTTACCCTACCTAGGTGTAAGATAAAACAATCTGGTAAAATTTTTTAATTTTTGTTAAGAAGGTATTGCTGTTGGAAGGCTGTTTTTGGACGTTTTTAAAAAAAATCGTATTTAAAAACGGAAATAGTTTTTGCGATTTTTTTTCACAAAATGGAGGCCATTAAAAAATGAAAATTCGATTTTGGGCAATTTTTTTTGTAGTTTAGTGTAAAAAAAAAATAGTAAACAAATTTTTTAATTATGATTGAGGTAGGCGCCATAATGATGACAATTCTGCGTCGATTGCAATTTGTTTCAATCAATGCCGCTAGCTCGAAAAACGTAGTTTCGAGAAAAACGCGTTTAAAGTTTTGACTCCACTTGCATAACCATTAACATTGCTGAACAAAAAAGGCCACATCTCCTAAAGTATTTCGAATTTCAAAAAACCCTTTTAGGACTATATTCTCAAATATCCAAGCTATATAAAAAGCAATAAAATAAATCGAAAATAAATTATTGCTGCTTGGCCAAAATTTATTTCCCCCTTAAATCATTTTAATAATTTCTCGGCCTATTTTTAATACGGTCATATAAAACAGACAGGAAAAATATACAAAAATATATAAAATACCAGCTCCATCGACAACTTTATTCTGAAAAAATGGTTACATTTGAATCATTGAAAGTATTGCCCATCGCTGGCTACTACTTTTGCCCATCTTTCTGGTAGATCTCGTATACCGTCGCGGTAAAACTGTTCATCTTTTGAGGCTATCCACGAACCAAGCCATTTTTGGATGTCTTCATATGAATGGCACTCCTGGTTAGCTAGTCCATGTGTCATCGATCGGAACAGGTGATAATCGGACGGCGCAATATCTGGAGAATATAGCGGCTCAATCGCATCAATTGAAGTCGATACCGATCCCCAGTGATGGTTTCGCTTGGATTTAGCAGTTCATAATAAATAACACCAACGCTGTTTTTTTCGAATGAAAGAGGAAAATTAACCCTTCCCGCAAATTACGATTATTCGGCACAAAATCAGACATTTTCACAAAACGAAAAGTATATGACACAAAAACAAAATCACTAATGTGTCGAAGCAGTTTGTTTACCATATGTCTAAGCTTGGTTAATAACGTTTATGTTATGTTAGAATCGACTAGCACACACTGCTGGCAGCATCTATTGACAAACAGCGGGAACTTAGTTGCGCACCCAATATAATTTAATAATTTAAATGCATTACAGATGCACACATATATTCCGGAGATTCAATATTCAATTTCTTCTAAGTTAATAAATATTCTCACACAACACCCATCCCACATCATGTTTCCCATTTAAAGAACTATTCAGTTAATTGGTACATTTAATTATATTTAATGTAGTTTTAGATGCTAAATTAATACAGCTAACAGAAATTAACATAAACGCCGAGAGCGTTAAAGGTAAAGTCATTAAGTTTGTAGGGTGAAATGTAGCATTGGTTTTTACAATTGCCTCAAAAAATTTGTTCTATTGGCGATATCTAATAACGTCCCACCTGACCGCCGTAGCGGTCCTGAGCTGGGCGACTGTTTCCATACATGCCGCCGGCGCCACTGTTCCCCTGATAGCCTCCGGAACGATCGTTGTAGCTGCGATCAAAGCGACTCTGTGTCTGTGCCATTGGACGCCAGTTGTTGTCCTCGATGGGGGCCGATTTCTGCCACGAATTGTTGCCGTGCATGTTTGATGACATTCCATTGTTGGCATAGGACTTCATTGGGCCACTGCTGCCACCCAAGTGGGTGCTGCCACTGCCACCGCCGGATGGAGCCCATATGTTAACGTTGCTCGAGTTGCTGCCATAGCCGCCGGCAGCTCCACTGCTGGTCGAGTTATCATAACGTTTGTTGCTACTAAAAGTTGGAGAAGCGTTAGTTGAATCTTGTCATAAAGTTGGAAAAATGGAGCTTACTGTGACATGCTGTGTGTATCGTCGACGCCACCGCCACGTCTGTAATTCGAGTTATTACCACGATCGGAATCATTGTAGCGACCACTGCCGCCTCCCGATCCGCCGCCAGTGTTGCTCTTGTGACCATACGAGCTGGCTACGTTGCCGGTGTTGTTCTTGTGCACGTAGGAGCTAGCGACGCCACCAGCATTACTCTTGTGGACATACGAGCCACTCGAGCCACCTGTTCCGACACCACCAGACGAAACTGGCAAATGACGAACCTCCACCTCGCGCTTGTAATCATCACGCTTGCTGGTGGTCGACGAGCTGTAATCATGCTTAGAGCTCGATGAAACATAATCATTGCCGCCGGAACGCTTGCTGGGCACAGCTGGATAGTCATCGATGGCAGTGCGTTTGGTGCCAGTGGTGCTGCCATAATCACCGCGTTTGTTTGCGTAGTCCAATCGCTTGGAGCTGGAGTAATCCTCAATGCCACGTTTCGATCCCGACGAAGTACCATAATCATCATGTTTCTTGTCATAAGAGCTGGTGCTAAAAAATAGGGAGTTAATTTAATAAATTAATCAGTGTTTCATACTGTTTTATATTGAATTTAATCAGGGATTAAAACCCTAACCGAATCCGTAAATCGGTAAAAAAAAACCGATTGAAATTTAAAACCGTAACTGAAACCATAACCGAAAAAAAAAAATTTAATTTGCCCGATACCTTAAAACCAAATCTCTGTAAACCGAAATAACCGTTTAGTAACCGTTTCATTTATTGAAAATTGGAAAAAAAAAAGTTGTATATTTAATTGTTAATTTAAAAATTGCATATAAGAGCTATGGTATAGCTTTAAAACACAATTTTAAAAGCATGTTTTATTTTGAAATTTTGTTATAAAAATTTAAAAACCAAATTAAAAATAATTTAAAACGAAAAATTTTGAACTCATTCTATTTTTTCCGACTCATAAGTCTTGTTTGCGATTGTGTTGTATTTTATTTTGGATATTCTTTTTTATTTTTTAATTTTGATTTATATGTGAAATAAATGTGTGAATGAAACATTACGAAAGTATATTATTAATATAATTATATTTTGGCAAAGAAATTTATTTTTTGTGAACCGAAACCATACCGGTATTTCAAAAACGAAACATACAAAAACCGGTTCACCGTTACAAAATCTTTACTCAAAGATTTTGCGTAACCGAAAACCTAAATGCGAACATAACCGAAACCGTAACTGAACCCGAAATTTGTTTCGGTTTCAATCCCTGAATTTAATGATAACTTACTTGCGTGAGCTGACCAAAGAAGCATCAAAGCGCGGCGGCGGCGGAGCATCAAAGACCGCCGATCGTTTGCGATCTGAACCATCGGTGTAGCGATCATCCGTGCGCTTGCTTACACTGCGCTTGACAGGATCCTCACGAGACTCCATAATCCTTGAATACCAACAGTGGCAATTTTGGGGTGAAAGATGAAAAGAGCAAAGTTGACAACATTAGTAACACTTTAGAGGTGGACGCTTTGTTTAAATATCAGCATATATGTTTGTAGATACAGTATAGACTACGATGCAGATGCAGTTAACTTGCAGTTGCATAATTAGAAATGCAAAAGCATTTGCCTAGTAGTAGTAGTTGTAGGAGAAGTAGTTGACTGCCCGGCAGTTAAAGAGGTTGAAGAAACAACGTATCGTGGTTGGCTGCAACTTATCACACTAATTTACACGGCCAAATGCCATTTGAGAATAATTATGTATAAATAATATATGGTGTTGTTGTATTTTTTTTTTATGTTTTTTTTTTTAGCGTTGTGTGTGCAACGCGTTTACGTTTATCATACTTCATCTGTTGACGCTTCAATTCGAGGCGTTCCAGCTCGATTTTCTCGCGCTCCAGCTTTTGACGCTCCCGCTCCATGCGCAGCAATTCGGCCTTCTCGCGCTCAAGGCGCTCCCGTTCGATAGCCAGCTTGCGTCTTTCCTCGGCCAGGCGTTCCTCCTCAATGCGCTGGCGTTCGCGTGCCTCCCGACGTCGCCTCTCCTCTTCGCGCATCTCGCGCTCCCGTTCACGCAGGCGTTGACGTTCCCGCTCCTCTCGTATCTTCTGATACGATAGCATCTCGCGCTGGCGTCGCTCGCGTTCACGCTGACGCTGTTGAATCTCACGGTCGACGTCACGTGGCTGGCGAGCCGGACGATGTTCGTTGGAGACGTCACGATTTTGAGACTTGTGGCCCGTGCCGGAGCGATGATCACGCTCATGGCGCTTGTCACCGCCCAGCTGCTTGTCCTTATCGTCACGTGGCTTGTTGTTGCGCTCCCTGTCCTTGCCCTCGCCGCGCTTGTTGCCGCCTTCACCACCAATGGAGCTTTTGCCCTCCCCGTTAGCATCGCCGCCCTTTTTGTCATCCCCGTTGTTGCCCTTGGAGCCCGACTTCTTGTCGTCATCCTTCTTTTTGGAGTCACTGGACTTGCTGTTCGCCTTGTTGTTGCCCTTGTTGCTCGAGTCCTTGGATGAACTGGCGCTGCTGCCGATCTCATTCTTGGTGCGCTCCACTGATATAATGCGTCCATGCAGCTCCGTGCGGTGTAGATTCTCAATGCAGCGCGATGCATCCCCCGACGATGACATGGTCACATAGCCATAACAGCGAGTGCCCGGGGTGCGAGTGTTGGTAACCACCTTGGCTCCAATAACCTTGCCAAACTTCGAGAAAATGGCCTTCAAGTCACTGGCGCGTGTTAGTGTGGACAAGCCGGATACCCAGAGATTGCGTGAAAGCAACGCCTGCTTGCCTGATGCTCCACTTGCAGAAGCACCAGTCGCGCCAGCGCCGGCTCCTCCGCCCGAGCCCGATCCCGAGGCCGACTTGTTGTTGGCAGCGACACCCAAGGATGCCGATGCTGCACCTGCTGCTGTTGCTGCCGCTGCTGCTGCTGTCGATGATTTTTCTGCAAGTTCCATGTAAATAATAACAATATTGGAAGAGAGTTATGGTCAGAGCTGTGAGTGGCTTTAACTGGTTAACTGTTTTTTTGGTATTGGTTTTGTTTTGATCATTAAGGGAAGCACTTTAAACGCACACTTTATAGTTGCAGCTGCTTGCTGTTGTATCGTAAGTTATCGAGAAAAAAACAACGTACCTAAATTTGATTCTACAATAAATATATCATAATCTTTGCTGCGCGCTTAGAAAGCTAAGAGAGAGTGAATTTGATTGGGTTGCTGCAAATGCATCTGCGGCGTTGTTCCTGCTGCTGCAACCAACAAGTCGTCGTCGTCGTGGAGTAGTCAATGACATCAGCAATTGAAGATAAATCAGGCACTTAAGACATCGGCGTAATCAATGACATCAGCAATTGAAGATAAACCAGGAAGATAACACCAACTGCCACATGGGGATACGTCGTCCTTAGCCTGATAGCATCGTCGTCATCGGCATTCCGTAGTCCACCCTCCAAACCATTCATCCCTTGTTGCTGGCGTCCCACCAATAACGTACATACAGCATGATATCCAAGTCAAGATCAGCTCCGCGCTCGAACAAATTGCATCGATGATTGATGTGAATGTGCTTGCTAAATCTGTGGATATCAAAGAAGCCAAGTCTCCAGAAATATGTTGCATCTTTTGTTGTAGCGACGAGTTCTGTTTAAGTTAGTTATCTCCGCTTCCTCTTCGTCGAGATTATTTTGGATATGTTTGCTAAGCCGAGCTTACACTGCAGAAAATCTAGGGCAGGTTTCTTGGTAAGTATCTTGAATTTAATCATTTTGTTCATCAAATTCTTTCTGGTGTAATCTTTGTAGAGCTCTGTGGCTTTATTGGGTGCTGCCCCTTCAGTTCCATCCGTTCCATTCCCAACCAAATTCACACTCTCTTGCACACTCTATATCACAATAGGTTTTTTTTTGCAAGCTTTTAATTTTTTCATGCAAGGCCTAACCAACTTAATGTTACTAGCACACAGATCTTCCTGGAACAAGAGTCACTTAAATTACCTTTTTCGTCTTTTTGATTCGACGATTTCGATGCCAACTTTTGATCACTAAGAAAAAGATAAACAAAACAATAACAATTAGATTAAAAAGTAAATAAAAGATAAATTGCTTAAAATAACGAACCTAGTGTCCTTTTTATCAGAGCACTTGTCGTCCTTCTTCTTAGATCGAGAGCCCTCCTCATCTTTGTGATTCTTTTTGTCCGCATCCTTAGAAGCTGCGCTTGATTTTTCAGTTTTTGAAGTTGGTTTAACTGAAATTGTATCAATTGCTGTGTTAAGTCCATGAGCCTCAATTTGGTGTACAAATTTATGTTTGTTTGATCAATTAATAAAATCATGATTCAGTATTTACTTTTCAAAAATTAACAAAATTGTCTGCATAAATAACTATAATATAGTATGTCTATAAATAAATGCGTTCTTTTTATCTTTTTTAAAAGTAATTTGTAAAGCTGGCAAAGCGTTAAATATGTATGTGAAACCTCTTTTAACACGCTTCGATGGATTTAATAGACACTCTTCTGTATCGGGGAACGTGTGGGAATTGGAACAAAGATCTGCACCTGGCATGTACACAGTGTTGCCAATTTAGCTATTTTCCCGACAGATTTAGTGGGTTGCAACTGGCAAATGCGGAATATATTGTACAACAGCGGGTAGCGGGAATTTTAGCTACTTCAAAAATAATTTTAGCTTTTTGAAAACATCTGGTAACTTCATGTATTTTTATGTTTTACGATGACACACTTAAACACTTTGTAGTATTTTTTACATTTGAATGGTACAAAAACATCGATGAGCCAAAAGAGCATTAAACTTTGTCGTTTTTAACTATGAAATCAATTGAATCTAGTCACAATTTATGAATCGATCGGTGAAAATGCGTAAAATATTCACAGTGGTCCACTAATGTCTTCATACCCCCTTACTTTGTCAAATTTTTGTATAATAAAAAAGATTAGATGCAGATATCTTAATTTAATCATCTATTCATTTCAATTCCGTTTGAATGATGAAAAAATTTCTCTAACCCATTTAGTACCCATGGAAAATTTTTAAATTTTTTTGTATAAGTGTATTTTTTAACTTTTTTCCTCGGCCCCAAACAAAAATATTTTGATGCAAAAAAATTCTTAAAACAATTCTAAGATTGATTGTAAAAAATTTGAAAAATATTTTCGATAGTATTTTTTATGATTTTTTTAAAAAATATTAGTGAAGAGACTTTTAAAATGTTTTTTGCATTCCCTCCTAGAATTCTTTGAAGAATTTTTTTGCATCAAAATATTCTAAAAACACTGGCTTAAATCAATAAAAATATCGTTTCTTTACTCTATCGTTTATTTAGCAATCAACAAATTTTTTTTTTTTTTAGCTATTTTCAGCTTTTTTCAAAGGCTATTTTGGCTTTTTCATGTCCCGAAGAGTTGGCAACACTGCTGGCATGTATGTAATTGTACTTATATAGTGTATATCCCACCCAGCATTTGGAAGATAATTTTAACAGAAATGACGAGTTTTTCGGGTTTTTTGGTAATAAAATTGAGATTAATTTCAGTGGCGATCAAAATACTCGAAAATGAATCATGCACAAAATGTGATTTATTAAAATTACACTAACAAAATGTAAAGCAATCGCAAATTGAACGCGTAGGGGATTAAAATATGATAATTTAGGGTGCTACCATGCAAATTGCACTCCGAAAAGTAGTGTACTTATGTCTATTTTAATCAGACGATAGAGAACTCAAAAAAATACTCAAATATAATGTAATTAAAAGTTTCATAAAATGCTTGCTGGGTTATTAAACGTGAGTGCGATTGTGCATGTGAATCTGAGTGTGAGTGTGGCTGGTTGGAAATCTAAAGTAAGTCAACAAGCAATAAGTGCAAACTTACCCGACTTGATTGACTTGTCGTCAGGTGCCTGAAACGACACACGTATGTGAGCACGGGGTTATAGAATATGCATGTTTATTAGTAAATTACCTCATCGTGCAAGAGCTGTTGTTCGTCTTCGCCAATTGTTAAATTGATGGACTCGTCATTGTCAATATTCACAGTGTCGCCTGTGTTCTCCTCCTGCATCTCATTATCGGCTGGCGGCTTCTCTTTACCTTCTTCGGCAGCGTCTTCCTTATTGGCCTGCTCAGCTGTCTTCTGTGCCTGACCATATTCATTATCCATATCTTCTTCATCCTCGTCATCATCTAATATTACACATACATCGTCGACATCACCCACTTGATCAATCTCATGGCCATCATCCTCGACTTGATGGGCATTGCCTTCTTCATCTCCATTTTTGTCATATTCACCGCCTGCCTCTTGGTTCTCTTCCTCAGGGTCAACGGGCTCCTTTTTGATTTCCACTTTCATCTCCTTCATTGGTGACGGCATTGGTTTTTTTGGCTTCGCAGCCGGCGTAATCAGATGTGTGCTAGGGTCGATACCCTCCTCTTTTAATGCCTAGAAATATGCACATTGTACACGTCTGCACGAGTTGGACAACCTTAGCGCCTACGTACCCTCTCAAGACGTTCTATCAGCACAGCCTTTGGACCCACGGTCTCTAGCTTGCGCTTTTCCAGCTCCTCCTTCAAGTCGCAGACACGCAACTCGACTAATTTCTTGCCACTCTCTATCATATTCAATTGCACTCACTTATTAACACAATAGCAACAATTACTGGTATCTAATTAAAGCACACGCTAATATTTTAAATAAAATATTTTTGGTTTTCTCGATTTCACAACGTATGTTATTGAACGACTGCCTGCTTAGAACCTTTTACAATTTTTCCCAAAACCAAAATGGCGACAATACAATAAAAACCCATCAGGGAAGGCTGTGGAATATCGATATAGTATTCGATATTCTACTCGATATACATTTTAATCATAATAGGCAGAGTATGGAGGAAATTCGTAGACAAAACGAATAGACAAGTTCGTAATCTTTGATTATATGTTTATTACATAATGCATATAATATAGTACTGTTTTTATTTTTTTTTTGGGTATCATGTAATGTTACCGCAACATTTAATTGCAATAACAACTTTGCTTATATTATCCTTGACCAGCGTACTATCCTTAAAAATATTATTTCACTAACTATATGTGCCAAAATGTTGTGCCAAATGTTGAATTAAGCATTCATTTTAATAATAATAATCAGCAAATAAAGATATATCTGAAGTAAAAGAAATATTTGATTTGACAATATGCCTTTCTTTTAGTAGTTGTAATAATCAATTGTAGCTTTGTGGTATTTTTTGCTTGCTGCAAACGGTCACACTGTTTGTTTACCATTCTGCCTCGCGAATCTTATTTTTTTTTACAAAACGTATAATTTTTTGCAAAACACCAAAATGTCGGTGGTCATTGAAACCACTCTGGGTGACTTGACGGTCGATCTATTCACGGACGAGCGACCAATTGCTTGTCTTAACTTCATTAAGCTTTGCCAGCTAAAATACTACAACTTTAACCTCTTTCACACCGTGCAGCAAAACTTCATCGCCCAAACCGGCGACCCAAGCGGTGACGGAGATGGCGGCTCCTCCGTCTGGGGGGTGGTGGAAGGCTCGCAGAAGCGATTCTTCGAAGCGGAATACCTGCCGAAGATACACCACTCAAGTGCCGGCCTGCTGTCCCTAGTGAGTGCCGGCAAAAATCTTGTGGGTTCCCAGTTCTTCTTTACACTCGGCGAAAATCTAACATCGTTGGACGGCACTCACTGCGTCATCGGGGAAGTTGTGGAGGGGCACGAGCTGTTGCGGAAGCTTAATGATGCCATCGTGGACGACAACTTTCGCCCGTATCAGGACATACGCATAACTCATACAGTCGTCCTCGAAGATCCGTTTCCCAACCCGCGTGGCTTTCAAGTTCCCAGTCGTTCACCGTCGCCCAGTGCAGAACGGCTGAAAAATGGCCGCATCGCAGCGGACGAGGATATTGACGACACCGATGGCAAAACTATGGAGGAAATGCAGGAAATGTTGGCGGAGCGCGAAGCCAAAGCTCGTGCCACAATTCTGGAGATTGTGGGCGACTTGCCGGATGCTGATATGGCGCCACCGGAGAACGTGCTATTCGTATGCAAACTCAATCCTGTGACGACTGACGACGACTTGGAGATCATCTTTAGTCGCTTTGGCGTGGTGAAAGGATGCGAGGTGATACGGGACCGCAAAACAGGCGACTCCTTGCAGTACGCCTTCGTGGAGTTCGAGGACCAAAAGACATGCGAGGCAGCCTATTTCAAAATGGATAATGTGCTCATTGACGATCGACGCATTCACGTTGACTTCTCGCAGTCGGTGTCCAAGGTGACTTGGCGGGGCAAGGGACGAGGCGTAACTGGCTCCGAAGGCAAACTGGACTTTAACAACTTGAGGGAGAGTAATGGCAAAAGTCAAGCGAGCAAAGCCAGAACCGATCGACGTAGAGATGGAAACGATCGCAGCAATAACGAAAGGAGTCGAATGAGCTCCGCGGAGCGCAGGAAAGCTCGTGAGCTTCGACACCAAGAGCAAAAGGATCGCGAGGGTCATGCTCAAAGCAATAACTCCAATCGTTCCAGATCCAGAGACCGCAACGATAGACACCAAGAGCAAAAGGATCGAACCAGAGGCAATAATTCCCATCGTTCAAGATCCAGAGATCGCAGCGATAGACGCCAAGAGCAAAAGGATCGCGAGGGTCAGGCCCGAGGCAATAACTCCCATCGTTCAAAATCCAGAGATCGCAACGATAGACACCAAGTGCACAAGGATCGAGGTAGTCATGCCAGAGGCAATAATTCCCATCGTTCGAGGTCCAGGGACCGCAATGATCGACATCAACAGCAAAAGGATCGAACCAGAGGCAACAATTCCCATCGTTCCAGATCCAGAGAACGCCATGATCGGCATCAAGGACAGCTCGATCGGCGACGATCAATATCAAGAGAACGTAGCGATCGCAGAAACGTTTCCCCCAACAGAAGCAATCATTACGCAGCGGAACGAAGGCGTCAAGAAGATCGTCGTAATAGAAGCAGAGATAGAGATTTGAGGTAATCCCGAAAAGCTTTTTCAATTAAATAAATTTCATAAATAATTATATATATTTTCAGGCCTGCGCTTAGGTACCAAGAGAACCTACATCGCCAGGTTGAAAGCAAGCGTAAGGAATACAAGGAGGACAGATCAGAGAGTTCCACGAAAGATCGCAAACGTCCAGCGTTGGAAAAAGAAAGCAAGACAAAAAAGAAAAAACGCGACACCAGCAGCAGTTCAGATTGTAGTGACTCATCTGATGACAGTGAATCGTCTTCGTCTGACAGTTCTGATGATAGCTCCTCCTCGGATGAACGCAGTAAACACAAGAAGAACAAAAAGGCCAAGCACAAGAAATCCAAGTCCAAGCCGAAGAACAAACACAAGTCAAAGAAAAAACCCAGGAAATAATAGTTGCTATCTTTTAACAATATAACACAATAATAATTTAGAGTAATTCGCTAATTTACAAGTCTTGTATTTTCACTTCTTACGCGAATTAACATCGGCCTCCAGGGCGGCCATTGCAGCCCCTCCACAACATTCTGTGGTCTTGTCCCCTTTCCGTCTGCGCGGCGGCTCAATGACTGCGTCGGGATTGAAGACCACGTTGTCCAGGCGAGTTACTCCCGGCGTTATGCGGAGTTCTGCAACACATTCGAAGTTTTTAAATGATTTTATTTGTATTTTATTGTCAATTACCATAAACATCATCTTTTTTCCTTTGGGCCTGTATTATATTTGTGCGTAGCTCATGGTCCACATCCACGGCCAATTGGATCATCTATATATGAAACCATTAAATCAAATAAACTCATCATTACTTTGATCTGTGGCGAACCTTTTGAATCTCCTCTGCATTGGATTCATTTCGGTTCTGCTGAAATGATTCGTTTATCTTTTGCCGGCCCGCCAAAAGTGCCTTCTCATCTCCATGAAACACATGTTGACGCGTGCGATGCAGCTTCTTGAACGCACTCAGCACCTGTTACATGCAAGCAATAAAGTATATCATTTTATTTACAATTTCTAAGCAATAACTTGCCTGGCGCCGCACTGATTGGGACATTGTTTTTACGTCACTAAATCGGCGCCCACACACGACAAGTATGCTACCAAAAACGGTGCTGCCGCCTTGGTTTCCAGAAATTACGATAGATACGATTTTTTATTAATTTTATTATTTGTTGGCCTATTTTTTATGTTTTGTATCGTTTGTATCGTTGTATCAATTAATTTTACGAATTTCACTCAATATTTTAGCTAAATTAACTTAAAACAAATTCACCTTTAAATTGCGCGCCGCCAATCTACCGATATATGGACCAATAGAGAACTATAGACAACCCTGGCAGTGCAGAGGTGCATAAGATGCACTTATCGATAAGTGCATATCGTTAATAGTTTCGATAGACCTATGTTTTTGACAACACCAATTCAGTTGCAAGAATTTTTTACAACGCTTGGTTTGCGCGGCGGCTTTTTCGGTCCACAGGAATATGAGTATTTTGGACATAGTAAATATATGATGTGCAGTTTGAATATCGAAATTATAAAATAAATTGCTAATAAGCGAATGAAAGCAATTACCAAATCCAATAGGCAATAACAACAACTGTGCTGTGTGGTCCAATGGTCGTGCGTACGCGAGTTAAAAGTGAAACTTTTTGTTTAATATAAGGGCATCTATCTATCTTTTGTTACATATCAAATTGTAAAAGTTTGTGCGTGTGTGCGTGCATTGCTAAAGAACCATTTACTGTGTGGCGGGGCGGGACGTTGTCGGTCCTTGCAATAACAAATACAAAACTGGCTCAAACCAACGACAAGTTAACGTTCTTCCTGAAGAACATGGAGGACGAGGAGGAGGAAGTGACGGACCTGAAGCTGCAACTGTTTCACAATACAGTACGGGAGCACATTGTAAGTCAACGATCAACGATAACAATACAAACATGACGTCACAATACTTACTGCCAACTGCACCACCCCTATAAATGAAATAGGTACGTGGTACAAAATCTGTTGCAGCTGCCCAGCAGCGGTAACTGCCACCGTGTTTATTATTCTAACTGCAATTGCAGCTGCTGTCCAAGCATTATTGTGAACGACGACGAGTCGACGCCGCAAATTACAGTTAATAAACTAGGCAAAAGAGAGATAAACAAATCAGCTAGTTGGCATACATACATGGAAGCATCGCATGCCATACAGTGCGCCAAGTAATTCTTTTGACAGTTGCTTCTGATTTTCAATGAATTAAATGTGTGAATGTTTGCTGTTGGACAAAACAATTACTTGACCAGCTGTATGTGCGTTTTTGTTTATGGTTCTTATCAGCTAAACGCTTCGATTTACTGAGCATACGAGGCCGAAAATAAAGAATAAATGCGATAGTCATCGCCTGTCGTCTGCAGTCTGTGTGAGTTTCAAATTAACTGATTTCCTGTTAAAAATTGAAATATACTATATACTATGTACTAACCGAGACATTAGACAGCTATTAAATTACCAACTGCATTGTTCAATTTAGCATGGTTTCAAACCTCAGCCAACAGCAGCAACAAGTGAAAGTGCTTGAGTTTATTTATAAAGATTTGTAAATTTCTTTATTAATGAAAAGCTAAATGCATAAGTGTGTGTTTATGCAGTTGCGCAAACACGAAATAAACAAAAGAAAACAATTTAAAATTTTGAAAACTGTTGCTGTTGCTGCACTGACAAATCATTTCAATTTCAAGTGCACCGGCAAATGGTCACGATTCGTGCCCAATCTTTAAGTGTGTCTATTTGCTTAAGCTTAAGCAATTGCTGCAGAAGCAATCAATTTAGGAATATTTAAACATTTTTTTTGTTTTAATTATATTATTTTTGTTTTTTTTTTTGTGACACAGTCAACACATTTTGTCGGTGTCAATCCGTACGATGCGAAGCGTTGTTTATGCTGCTAAAAATAAACAATTCTTTTATTTGAGTTATACAATTGTTTATCTATGTATGTATGTTTGTGAATACTCTCAGATTCAGAGTCCCGTCAAGTGTCAAAATTGACCCAGGAAACAGGCAAACGGTTCTTTGCCTCTGCTTTGTTATGGCATACATTAACGAAAATTGAATAATGCCCAACACTCGATGTGGGTCAATAATCAGAGTACGTGTGTCGCATACAGAACACTTCCCCAAAAAAAACAAAACAACAAAAAAAAAACTGGTCAAATGTCCCATAAATTATGCAGGCAACCCCAAAAAAGAATTTAAAAGTTTTATGAGAGAAATATACACATACAATAATACAAATCCATATAAGAACTTTGACAAATAATATTTAAAACAGAAAAATTCAAAATTTTAAATATAAATTAAGATATTAAGCCTAAGACACAACAAATCTGAAAGGCAAAAATTAAGAGATTATGAAATCAAATTTTTTACACTTTCTTCATTCACTTATGGTTATTGTTAACATATTTGCATCAATGGTAAGGTCATTTTAATTCCGATTGAATGATATAAAACTTTCCTTAACCCATTAAGTACCCTTTGAAAATTTCGAATTTATGTAAAAGTCAATTTTCAAAACTTTTTTCCACGATTTTTTAAGAAAATTTTTTTGATAATTCTAATAGTGCCTGCAAAAAAAATTTAAAAACATAATTTTGCTAGTATCTTTTTTTTTATCAGTTTTTGAAAATTGCTAAAAAGCCACTTTTTGTGTGAAAAGTTGGTAAAATGGGTCAAAATGGTCATTTTTAGAATTTTAAAAAAATTATTAAAATACCAGCAAAAATAAAAAAGGAGAAAAATTAACACAATAAAATGAAAATGTACAAAATCTAAATAAACTAGATTTTTCATTTTTTCTTTTGCCTTGTACATATTTTTATTTTTTGAATTTGCCAATTTCTGCTTCCTTTTATTAGTGTTCAATATGAAGATACTCTCTCCATCATTTCTCAAACATGTTTCACCTAATACAAGTGCGAAATGTACTCGTATTCATTTGTCCTATTGCTTCAAACATTCACCGGTAAAGTTGTTTAACAACAACAACAGCAATAAAAACATGCCTCCTAGACAGCATTTATGATTGTCGCGCGGCTGCCAACATTTTCCCTCCACTCCTCTGCCACAATATGTATTTGCTATTTATAGCCAAGTTGGCGTTTTGGGCGTATTTTCATCTCGAGTTCACGTCAAGTCGTTGACTCGCTGCCTATGGCCGATGAATGCATTTGGCCCAACAAAAACGACAGCAGCAACAAGTTTGCATAAATATCGCTGAATCTGTCGAACCACAGTGACTGCAACTGCAATCACAGTAAATCTGTAAACACATGTGCATATATACATTCGGAGGTATTTATTAGTTATATACCAGTGTTGCCAACGCCTCTACACAAAAAAAGGCCGGTTAATTTTTTTTTAAAGGACAAAAAATCTGGACAAACAATGTTTTATTATTAATACATGTGGGTATTTCCAGGATCGCGAACTCGACATTCGCACGACTTTAAATGAAAAAAAAAATGGCAAAAATTCACATTTTTAAAAATGTTTTCTCACGTGTTTAATGCATTTTATCAACTCTATTTTTATTATAAAAGACAAGCTTTGAAGACTTGTCGTTTTCGAATTATTTATAGAAAACAATGCATCGCGAACGCGACCAAAAATGGAAGTCATTTTTGACTTCATTTTGACAAATGCGAATGTCTGCGAAATGTGGCGAGTAATTTGGAAGAAAATACTCTTAAACCATAATAAAATAATGCAGCTTTCCATTTTAGAAATAATTTTGATATGTAACTACCGTTTTATATATTTTACAAGTTTTCTTAGTAATTTGTAATGTGACATCGCGAACGTGACAAGATTTCCACCTAGGTTTTCTAAGAGTTTGTTCATCAAATTTTATTCTATATTCCGATATATAGCTCTTAGAACTTGTTTTAAATTAAACTTTCAATATTTTTCTATATATTAAAATGGTTTATGTTACAATCTTACTCCCTGACTTAGTTTAATCGTTAAAATACAAACGGTCCATTTTGAAAATCAATTTTTAAAAAAATAGGCAAAAATATGGAAAAAGTGAATTTATTCCAATGTAGAATCTAAAGGTTCATCCTTTTGAATTTTTTCTAGCATATATTGATAAAACAAATAACTTAAATACATTTTTGGAAGAAAATTTCACAAGATGTGAGTTTTTAATCAATTTTACGTTTTTCGTCGTGGTGGACCTTTTTCTGGAAATGCCCATATAATAATAATTTAAAAAAATTATCATAGCTTTAAAAATTACTACAACATTGAAAGAATTAGCTCTTTATTAGACAGTAAAATATTTTCCACAGGAAATGCATCTATTGTTTTTTTAAATTTCAAAGATATGCGACGATCCGAAAATTAATATATTAGATGACGCATAGATGTATTTGATAAATTCTATTAGCGACTTAGAACAGTAAAAAAAAATGATAAATAAAGTAAAATAAATTTAAAAAAAAACATTTTCCGGATAGGGGACGTTCAACAATTTGTCCAGAAATCGCTGTCCTAAAAGGGGCAAAATGTGTCTACAAAAAGGACATATTGACAGCACTAGCTGTTGCATGACTTCGTGATGGGCTTATCGATATCGAAAGAACAATGTTAAATCGATGCCATATAGCTGAAATTAATAAATTGTATAAGCGACTTAACAATTAAAAAAGTATGAATGAACGGATAAAACATAATAAAAAAGGCATTTTTCTCGGATAGGGGACGTTTTAAAATTTTTCCGGAAATCGCAGTTCCAACGGACAAATCTATCCGCAAAAAGGACAAATGGGCAACACTGTTACATACATACATACATTTTCTGAAACTAGGCGCAGCTGTTTAGCGCTCCTGTATCTCATATCATATGCGTATAACAGTTGTCAGTTTGTAGCACAGTTTCAATTCAATCTCATTCAGTATGCGTTTTGAGGCGCCAGACAGAATCTCAAATAACCTCTTATCTCTAGCAAACGTATGCGAATTTCCAAGTTCAACGCTACAAAATGGCACGTCATTGAGTTTTTATTCATTACACAAGAGTTATGTAAAATTTTCTTGTTTATAAATATACTACGCATAAATGTGATAAGCTCAAAATAATTGTATTTAAAATGCTATACGAATATTTGGAAAACGAAGGTCATGCTATAAATAGATTCTACTCGAAATGTTAAATATGGAAATTTCTTTTATATATACATACACACAATGCTATCAGAACTTTATTTATGTTATTTTATAAATAAACAACAGATGTAATTAAATTCTTTTAATCAATCAAATTCAATCAGCACTGAGTTCGTTGATTGGACCATTCAATTAATTGAAAAACGTACATTCTGTATACAAATGCATATTTAGTTACTTGCTACTTAGTAATATTCTAAATTATTCACTGGAATCAGTAAACAGTAGAACAATGTTGAGAAAATGCGATTCCGTAAAAATAGCGAAGCATTCGCAACATGTGTTTAAGTAATTTGTTTGTTTTCTTTTGAAGATATTATTATTTTTTGTTGTTCTTCTTCTGCTTCTTTTGTCTTGTGCCAGCGAGAACACGAAACAAAAATTATTATTAATGATATATGTACGTATGTATGTATGTAGAAGCATATATCTTTCATTGTATTTTTTGCAACGTAAAAAGCAATGACGTGTGTTTTAAATGGTTGGCGTCTATTTTCATATTTTGTTGCTGTTAATATACTATTATTAGGCTTTGTTATTCTCAATGGATAGCTTTTCAAACTTTTAAAAGCATTTTTAATTTTATATCGAGAATTCTCCATATCTAAATAGATCTTAAAAATTCCTAATCCATAAATTATACAAGTAATTAAATTAAATGACATATTTATACATATCTTTCCAAATCAGAGTAACATATAGTTTCCCTGCAAAAACTCAAAGCATTTTTGGCTTTGACATTTAATTGGCTTTAATGTCTACAATCAATCTAATCCTTATCAATGGATTTGTTGCTGCTGTCGTCGGCGACTGATAAGCAATGTTCCAAAAGACAAACTTTTGACCTTTGTACACAGTTTTTCATTATTTTACGTGTGGCTTTTATTATTAATCATCAAACATTTGTATTGGCAAACGTACTTGTGTCCAACCAAAGCAAATCTACTTAAACAAGTCTCATTTATATTGTGAATACAATTTTTGAACTATTTAAAAGAGTGATAAAATATGTAGGTTTTTATTAATGTTTATTGGTTTTGAGTTTTGATACTAAAAACAAATATTTTATAAATAAAAGTGATTTGATATGAAATGTAAACGACTTTAATTTATTTAGCTTTAAGTATAAAAATTAATTTTCCATAGCAAAAGTTTTCCAAAGCAGATGTATCATCAAAAGTATAGTAGTCTTCAAAAAGTTAACAAAAAGTATCTTTTAGTATAACATTAGAAAATGTTCGGTAGTTTGCTTCCAAATATTTATATTCATAGATTTCAACACGAGCACAAAGTTGTATTATTTGTGATAACAATTGAAAGAATTGACAGAAATAAACACAGTTGGTCAAATAAACGAAAAACGTTGATAGCTAAAATAAATAAACAAAATTAATAAATGCAAATTGAAGTTTGTATGTAGATGTAGGCAAATGAAAATTAATTTGAATTTCAATTTGAATTTTCTTTGAATGGAAAATAAACGCAAACTAATAAACTTTTCCCCTTTCTTTATGTTCTCTTTGTTTTTCTTGTTCACAGATCTTCTTGCTGCTAATTATTTTGCTCTACTTTAGCTCGTATGTGGTCGTCTCGCGTTTTCGTCGTCGAGATCGCGACGATCTCTACTCAAATGACGAGGACGAGGTGCTAGTGTATCGCATAAGGTAATATATGCTATGAATATTGGCAAGTCAACAATCGGGCTGCCTGGCTAATTACAAAGTCATCAACATCAACGTGTGCATTCAACATTCAACTTGACTCTGTTTTTTTGCAGCTTTTGGCTCTGCACCTTCACATTGGCCGTGGCCGAGGGCGCAGCCATGTTGCTGCCAGTATCAATAGCCAGCAATGAGGTTCTGTTGCTCTATCCAAACAGTTACTATGTCAAGTGGTTGAATAGCTCTCTAATACAGGGTAAGTAAAAGCAGGAACCGCAGATAAGACTCATGAGCTAACAATAATCATACCTGTAAAAGAACTATCCTGGCAAAGGTATAAACCAGGGATTAAAATCTAACCGAAACCGTAACCTTTAACCGTTAAAAACCGATTGAAATTTGAAACCGTTACCGAAAAAAAAATGTTCATCTGACCGAAACCTTTAAACCGAAACTCTGCAAACCGAAATAACCGTTTAGTAACCGTTTCATTTATAAGGGTTAATTTCTGTTTTTCATACATCTTAAAATACATATTTAATTACAATTTTTATAATAAAAATTGAAAAAAAGTTTTATTTTTAATTGATATTTTAAAAATTGCAAATAAGAGTTATGGTTTAACTTTAAAATACAATTTTAAAAGCATGTTATTATTAATTTTTGTTATACAAATTTAAAAAAAACAAGTTAAAAATAATTTATAACGAAAAACTTTGAACTGTTTTTATTTATTCCGACTCATAAGTCTAGTTTGCGATCTCTAATATTTTGTTATTAGTTTTGTATTTTATTTTTGATTTTATTTTTTTTTATTTTTAATTTTGATTTATATGTAAAATATATTTTTACAAAGATATTTTTTTTTTTTTGTGAACCGAAACCATACCGGTATTTCAAAACCGAAAAATACGAAAACCGGTTCACCGTTACGAAACCTTTATTCAAAGATTTAGCATAACCTATAACCGAAAACCTAAATCCGAACATAACCGAAACCGTAACTGAAACCGATATTCGTTTCGGTTTTAATCCCTGGTATAAACTTTACATTTAATTCTTATTTAATCTTAACTAAATAAATTATGAAATAATAATAAATAAACTAAAAATTTTATTTAAAATTTATATTAAAAATTTAAATACGTTTTTTCAATCATCATATAATTAAAGTTATATGCACATACTAAAATAACCATAAAAAATAAATATTTTGCATTATAAAAATATGTTATATAAAAATTGTAAATTAACGATATAAGAATTTTACTATGATTTCTTATCAAAAATTAATTAAAATAAATTTTGCATAACACATATTAACATATATAAAATAATAATTAAATATAAAAATAAACCAAAATATAACCTTTTACCGAAACAGTTGTATCGGGACGTACCGGAAGCGATATTTGTTTCGGTTTGACTCCCTGTTTTATAGTGTATATATAGACAATAATTAACAAATGAATGTTTGATGAAAATCAATAATTAAACTTTATCATGCATAATAAAAATTATGAATCTTCGGGGTATCGAGTAAAAGCGTGGAAAACACAATTAAAAACTCTTAATCAATGACTCGTATAATAAATAATAATAATAATGATTAATAACTTTTAACGTTGTCTCATTACAGGGCTGTGGAATCACGTTTTCCTCTTCTCCAATCTATCGCTGTTCATCTTTTTGCCCTTTGTCTATCTGTTCTCCGAATCGACGGGCTTCGTGGGTCACAAAAAAGGCATCCTGGCACGAGTCTACGAAACCTTTACAGTATTTATGTTGATGGCCATCATTGTCCTGGTGCTGACCGCCGTTCTCAGTGCAGTGTTTGGCATTGAAAAGTTTCAATTCTTCTGGTTTCTAAGTGAGTATCGAAGCGGAAACAGTTACAGTCTGTCGCTGGACAAACTGCACCCAGAAGAATCACATAAATGCAGTTTTTAATTTCCTCTGTTGTTTACGCTTCACAGATTTGGGCAGCGTTCACCTGCCGTTCCTTTATTCGTGTGTATCTTTTCTGGGCGTAATGCTAATGCTGAGTAAGTAACAATACATTCAATTACATAGCCATAAAATCTCTAGTACTAAACATCTGCATTAATCTGTCCAATATACTTGTCAATATAGGCCAACTGTTGTGGATTATGCTGACGCGCCTTGGCAACGCATTCCTCAAACTTGTCCACATCCTTGAGACGCTTGTAGGCTGTGGCCCTATAGAGCCAGGCACGCAGATTGGTCTCCTGCAGCTTGTCCAGCACATACTGGCAATCATCCAGTGCACGCTTGTAGTTGCGAAGTCTATAAAACCAGATGTTAATACTAGTTTAAGACCAGATTTAAAATGCACGCACCTGATGTAGCACAAGGCACGATTGTTGTAGGTTATAGCGCTGTCCTTGATACGCTCCACAGCCTTGTTGTAGTGCAGAATGGCCTTTTCATAGCTGCCGTTGCGAAAAGCCTCGTTTCCCTGACTGTGGAGACAATTTAACTTAATTTGTGATTCAAACTTGTTTCTAAGCATACCTGTTAAATAATGATTAGTAATCATAATCATTAGTAACTAGATTATTTTTGTTTAAAAGTCGAACTAAAGATTATTTTCGGTTTTGCCCAATTATTTAATAATTACGATTACAAAAAATCAAAAATAATCTAAAACTATTACAATTATTCAAAAACAATCAGAAATAATCAAAAATAATCTTTTTGAATATTCGGATTATTTTTGATTTTTTTCTGATTATTTCTGATTATGACTATTTAGTAAAAATCAAATTATTTGAAATTTTCACCATCAGAGTAGCCAAAGATTTTTATTAAAAATTCCGAATACTCAAATAGATTTATTTTTGATTGTTTTTGATTTTTTCTGATTATTTTGGCTGCTTTGATTGTGAAAATTTAAAATAATTTGATTTTTGCTAATCAGAAAAAAATCTAAAATAATCCGAATAGTCAAAAAGATTATTTCTGATTATTTTTGAATAATTGTAATAATTTTAGATTTCTGATTTTTTGTAATCGTAATCATTAAATAATCACAAATTTTTCAACAGTGAATTATTTAGTTACTACGATAATTTCTAAAATTTATCTAATTGATTAGTAATTCTAATCGAATTTTAACAGGTATGTTTCTAAGCATATTTACCAACGTTGCAGCTCCGCTTCGTGCTCACGCTTGGCACGTGATTGAGCCCGATCATTGGCGTCCCGTTCCACCTCCGCCATGAAGCTCTGCTGATCCACAGCATTCTCAATGCCTGGCTTTCGAGTCTTTGTGCTTTCGTCGCTCTTGTTGATCAAAGTACGATCCTCACGCACTGTTAGACGCACCTTGTCCACGTCGAGGTTTTCAAAGTCTTCGGCAGTTTTGGCCTTTGGCGGCGTAGCTCCAACATCCCCCAAAGTGTCTTTGTTATTCAGAATCTCCTCAATCTTCTGCAGAGTTGATTCGAAGTCAGCAAAGTCGTCATTGGGTTTATTCCCTTCCATTTTGATCCTTTGAGGCTGAGTAGAAAATATGAATTGAATTTGTTTGTGATATTTATGCTAGTTTTTTGTTTTGATACCTTGGCAACCAACTAAGTCTCTGACTACTTGTTTGTTTTGTTTATTTGCAGTTTGTACGCCCTATGGATTTGTGCGACTGTTTGGCGTTGTCAACCAGGTGCTGGTGCGGCCCATGCTGCTGCGCGACGTGAACGAGGAGTTCAGCGCCTTCTACATGGAAGAGGCGAGCGTCAAACGCAAGCTGGCCCACATTGAACTGCACAATGTGAGCATCTCCGATGCCACCAATGGCAATGGACGCACTCTCAATGGCAATAGACGCAACTATCTGTCACAGCCATTTCTGCAGCACTCGCTGGCCCATCTGTATCAGCGAAAGCCGCTTGCCGGCAATGTGGATGAGCAGCAGCATCTGCTCAACGAAAGACTGAGGGAGTTGTACGATGAGCGCAAGGAGCTCGACAAGATGCGTAAATCGAGTACCTTTCAGCGCACCTTTGTTTATCCACTCGCCATGCTTTTATTGCTATTCTGCACCGCTGTCACCATACTCCTTGTCGTGCAGAACACGCTGGAGCTGCTCATTGGAATCAAGGCGTTGCCGTTAAGCACAAGAGTAAGTCTCATTTATGTGTGGTTAACAAATCTGTTTAAAAAATTTAATAATTTTGCATAATTTTAGCAATTTACTTTGGGTATATCATCGTTGTCCATGCTGGGACCCGTTGGAGCTGCAATGGAGGTGTGCCTTATCTTCTATCTGGGCGCCACCTCCGTTGTGGGCTTTTACAGCATGCCCTTTATGAGGAATGTGCGTCCAAAATGGAGACAGACGTCGCTGCCACAGCTGATGCTAAACTGTGGCTTCATGCTGGTATTATCCTCGGCATTGCCATTGTTAAGCAGAATTATAGGTAAAGTCCAGACAATGTGACATATCCATACATGTTCTTTTGCTCATTCGTTTATCTATTTGCAGGCATTACCAACTTTGATCTGCTGGGTGACTTTGGTGCCATCGAGTGGCTGGGCAATTTTCAGATTGTCCTGCTTTATAATCTGGTATTTGGCACAACGACTGCTTTGTGCCTGGTCAACAAGTTCACGGCGCCAGTGCGGCGCGAGCTGCGTGCACGGTTAGTGGAGAACTATGTGCTCTTTACTAACTACATGAGCTTCATCAACTGATATTTAAGGGAGCGACGCGATAAATCTATACCATGTCAGAGTCAGCAACAGCGTCAGCGTTACGCTTACCAGCTGCTGCTTAAACGTTTTGTCGAGTCGCCCCGCGTTAGTCTAACTAGTTTCTATGCCAAGTACTACAATCTTAGTCGTAAGAGCAGTCGCAATACCACCGCTAGTCGCCAGGCAACCACGATGGACTGTTGAGAATGATGAATATACTTTATACAGAACTGATACTGTTACTGATACTAATATTAATATTGAAACTAACACTGATATTTAAATGTTGCGCTGTTTATTGTTGTGCTTAATTGTTGTAGTTTATATACTAGTGCCCATAAGTGTAAGCGCAACATTCACATTATATGTCTTCATATATGTATATGCAGATGTTAATGCGTTCTTATGTGTCTTGTCAGATCTACTTGGAATACTAACGTTATGTGCAACATTCAACTGCGGTCAACATTCGGTAGGATAAAATTTAGGTGTTTTTTTAGAATTTTATTAGTCTGAGTCAATCAATCTAAAGTCAGGAACGATTTTTGTTGTGTCGATCTAATCTATATAGTAATCACGTACACTTTTTTATATACATATATATTCGTATTTATTTAAATCAATTATTTTAAAAGCATGCGTTTCATTGTCATTCTTATTCATATACTAATTATTTATTTATATACATATATTTACTTATACACATGTTTTTCAACAATGTTCCTTAAGTGGCATACGCAAAAAAGAAACGAACGCTTCGGCGCATCTCATCATTAATTTGCATACCGAAATCAATAACACGTCATCTAAAAATTATGTGATAAAATATAAACAAATGTTTTAAGAAAATAACAATGCTTCTTTCATTTCACCATTCGCAGCTTTTTTGCCATTAATGATTAATGTGATTCCACAACAAGGGCTCACGTTTAGATTCTTTATTTACAGCTTGACGGCGCTATTTTTATTGGCCTAAGGACTGATCGACGTTCTGTTAACTATTAAGCCACTGTGATGTTATATAAATTAGGATAAATACAAATTAAATTATATTAAAAATTAAATATATATATTTAAGTGTTTTCTAATTATAATAAGAGTACTCTAAACAGCTACAAACTATTTAGCACTGGATACAAAATTTTATATTTGTTTTTTAGTTATTCAGGCCTGTTCCGGTTTTCACTTTCGGTAAAATTTTGCGGAAGTGAATTTCTTTAACCTGCTCTAATATCATTTCGGCGAAGTTCTACGGATTTATTTCACTTTGAGGTGATGAGTTTAAGCCCGATAAAGTGAAAAACGAGAATTTTTAAATACTCAGCCTTAATGGAAAGTGAATAAATGCATTTCACTAAATGCTATAAAATAAAAAGTGAAAACCGGAACAGGCCTGATTATAAAATTTTTCAGGTGAAAAAATAGCATGTTCAAATATTTGTAAGCCAAAGTTCAAGGCCAATTCTATTAAAATGTGCTGAGAAATATAAATTTTATTTTTATATGAGAAGCACTCTTATACCATTTTTAAATAGGCTTGTTTATGATAATTTATTTTTATTGTCATAGATTCTAATTTAAATTCATTTTTGGCGGGAATAAAATTTGAGCCAAGTTGGCAGCACCACGCAAAACGCCAATAGTCGAATTCTTATCGATAGTCGATAGCCAGATGCACACATATATCAATAGTTTTGCCATCACTCATTTTTGCGGTGGCGTCGTGCGCATTTTTTCCATTTATTTACAAGTTTCGAATAATTAATAATGTTAAGTCGTAAGCGTCGCGCCAGTTCAATATCGAGTCGGCAAGACGAAGATCCATTACTGTTAGATGACTCGACGCCGGAACAGTCGCCGGTGCAGCAGACACAATCGGCGCGCAAAAAGCGGCGTCTGGATCCAACGGAGCTGTGTCAACAGCTGTACGACTCGATACGCAACATCAAGAAAGAGGATGGCTCCATGCTGTGCGACACATTCATCAGGGCGCCGAAGCGCCGCCAGGAGCCCTCCTACTATGACGTGGTGGTGAATCCCATCGATTTGCTGAAAGTGCAGCAGAAGCTGAAAACAGACTCCTATGACGATCTGTACGATATGATGAATGACTTGGAGCTGTTGATAAACAATGCAAAAGCATTCTATAAACCCGAATCAGCCGAGTATCAGGACGCGCTTGCCTTGTGGCAGCATATCCAGACGCAGCGTCAGCGCATCCTTGAAGCCAATGGCTTCACGGAGGAGGAGCCACGTGCCAAGCGTGCACCGCGCAATCCACGCCGGCTGACGAGCAGCACCGAGCCGGGTGGCGGGGATCTTGACGACGATTGCAATCAATACGAGGAGCTCTTTGCGTCCGTAATGACAGCCACCGATCCCGTTGGCGACAGAGCCATGCATCCCATATTCCAGCTGCTGCCCTCGAAAAAGGCGTATCCCGACTACTACGATGTCATTGAGCATCCCATTGACTTGCGTCTCATTGCCACCAAGATACAAATGAATGCCTACTCGACGCTGGTGGAGATGGAGCGAGATCTGCTGCAGATGACGAAGAATGCGTGTCTGTTCAATGAGCCCGGCTCACAGATATACAAGGATGCCAAGGCACTGAAGCGTATATTTACCCAGCGACGCATCGAGCTGGAGACGGGCAAAGGAAAGCCAGCGCGACGCCTGAAGAGCTTGTCCAGTGCGGCGATAGCAGGTAGGATTAGTTTGTGGCCACCACTGTATGATGACATTTATGAATAACTCTAATTGCAGCCCTCAAAGAGGAGGTGGACAGCTCGGACGACGAGGAGACGAGCAAGAAGGGCGAGGGTCCCATGTGGGCGTTATTCGATCATTTGTACAATTCACCTGGAACGTCTGAGCATCCGGGTGTCACTGGTCCCCCGCTGGGCAACTCCTTGTGGAAGCTGCCCGTTCGTCGCTTCCATCCCGAATACTTTGAGCTTATTAAGCGTCCGATTTCCATGAGCCAAATCCACACCAAGCTCAAGAAGGGCGACTATGCGAACATAAGCGACCTAACCGGAGATCTGTATCTGATGTTGGACAATGCCAAGAAGGCATTTCCGGCCACACATCGCACCCACAAGGATGCACTGAAAATGCTGAAACTGATGAACGCCAAGCTGGTGGAGGAGACGCTCGAGGAGACCAGCGACATGGATGAGGACGAGGCGGACGATACGTTTACGACCAGCGTGCAGCCCGAGAAGCGCAAGCCGGGCAGACCGCGAGTCAACTCCAATTCAAATCCGGGCACATCTCATACATCAAACAATTCCAACTCACCCAAATCCAATCGGATTCCCATCAATGCGACCATTAAAAAGAAAATTCTCAGCATACAAAAGTATCTGGTGGACTACACGGTGGAGTATCGTCGGCTAATCGAGATGTTTATGGAGAAACCGTCGCGCCGGGCGTATCCGGATTACTATGAGATCATCCAGAATCCCATGGACATGAACACCATTGAGCACAACATACGCTCGGATCGCTATGCCACCGTGGAGGATGTCGTGGCCGACTATCGCCTCATGTTCTCCAATTGTCGACAGTACAACGAGGATTGCTCCACCATCTACGAGGACGCCAATACTCTGGAGCGTGCTCTAAATGAGAAGCTCAAAGAGTTTCCCGGCTTAACGGAAGTCAAGAGACCAGTTCAAAAGTACAACAAGCTGGGACGTAAGCCGAAGGCGGCACTCCTGGCGGATCGGGATCGCATGTGGCAATTCTACGAGACCCTGCGGGATTACCAGGAGCCAAAGGGCAAGCGCCAGTTGTCGTTGATCTTCACCAAGCTGCCGTCGAAGAGCGACTATCCGGAGTACTATGACATCATTAAGGATCCCATGGACATGGAGCGCATTGCCCAGAAGCTCAAGCAGGGCGCCTACGAGAGTGTCGACGAGCTGGCGGCGGACTTTCTGCTCATGCTGGAGAATGCCTGCAAATACAACGAGCCCGACTCGCAGATCTACAAGGATGCGCTGGTGCTGCAGCAACTGACGCTGCAATTGAAGCAGCAACTGCGCACAGAGCCCGACGTGCCACTGGCCGTCCAGGAGCTGTTCCTCACGCTCTTCACCTCGGTGTACAATCACCAGGACGAGGAGGGACGCTGTTACTCGGACTCCTTGGCCGAGCTGCCCGAGTATGATGAGCTGGGCGAGGGCGCCAAAGTGCGCGGGATTTCATTGGATCTGGTCAAGCGGCGACTGGACAAGGGCGCCTACAAACGGCTCGATGTCTATCAGGAGGATATTTTCGCCTGCATGGAGCGGGCGCGCAAATTATCACGCACCGATTCGGACATCTTTCAGGATTCGATTGAGCTGCAAACGTATTTCATACGGAAGCGAGACGAGCTGTGCAAGGACACGCTGAGTTCGCCAGCGCTCGGCTTTACGCTGGACAAGCTGCTCGCGGATGTGGAGGTGACGCGGCAGCAGAAGATGGCACAGGAGGAGCAGGATCAGGAGCAGGACAAGGAGAAGGATGAGTTCAATGCCAGTGCCAAGGGCGAGAGCATGACCATCAATCAGCAGGTCTATTCCCCCGGGGACTATGTGTATGTGCAGATGCCGGAGAACAAGATTCCCACCATTGTGTGCATTGAACGTCTCTGGACAACGCCGGCCAACGAGAAGCTCATGCAGGCCGCGATCTTCCTGCGTCCCCATGAAACGTATCACGTGACCACGCGCAAGTTCCTCGAGAAGGAGGTCTTCAAGAGCAGCCTGTCGCAGACGATCTCCATGGACCAGGTGCTGGGCATGTGCCATGTCATGCACATCCGGGACTACATCAAGCAGCGGCCGGATGGGCTGCCGGAGAAGGATGTGTTTGTCTGCGAATCGCGGTACAATGTGCAGGGACGTTGCTTCAAGAAGCTGAAGAACTGGTCAACCACTGGTCAGCGGGAGAGCAACAACAGCTCCGTGCGGTTTGTGCCGCGCGAGACGCCGCTGGAGCTGAAGCGCGTGATGTCCGTGTTCAAGGAGCGCATCGAGAAGCACAAGGGCGAGCTGGAGGAGCTCAAGCTGCAGGAGGCGCTCGTCGAGAAGGAGAAGCCCAATGTGATCTGCGATGCGCCGCCGAACGCGGAGGACAACAGTATCTACTATCAGCAGTACAACACCATTTGCAGCGGCGTCATCAAGACGGGCGACTTCGTTTACGTGGCCACGCAAACCGGCAAACAGTCCGTGGCCCAAGTCCAGCAAATCTGGGAGATCAATGGTAAATCCTACTTCAAGGGACCTTGGCTCTTGCCGCCCAGCGAGACAACATTGCAGGCACTGGGCAAACAATTCTATCGCCAGGAGCTGTTGCTGAGCACCGTGGAGGACATCAGTCCCGTCATTGGCATCGTGGGTCGTTGCGCTGTCCTGGAGTACGCCGAGTTCATCAACTCGCGGCCAACGGAAATCGCCGAGAGCGATGTGTACATCTGTGAGTCCGTCTACGACGAACTGAAGAAGGCGCTGCGCAACCTGGCCGTGGGCAATCTGCGCAAGTTCCAGCACAGCGCCGAGGTGACCGAGGACGAGATCTTCTACTTCAAGACGCCCATCAAGCCGGCCAAGGATGCGAAGACCGAACTCACGAGCAACGAACTGGCCATGCTGGAGGACTCCATGGACGGGGACACGCCATCGCTGAGCTCGGACATTGTCGCCATATCGTCGCCAGCGCCGTCCGTCAACTCCACGCCGCTGACCTCGAAGGCAAGGACCAAGACGGCCAAGAAGAGTCTCACCGGCTACATACTCTACTCCAGCGATGTGCGCAAGGGTAAGTCCAATGGAAACCGCTATAATCTAGGACCGTAACTCTTATAAGTTTGAAAATAAAAATTGCAAATTAACAATTATTTTCAAATTTTTATTGTAAAGTTACGAAATAACAATAATTCTTAGTTTTTATTTTAAATTTCAAAAATAATCGTTGAAATTCAATTTTTTAATACAAGTTTAGAAATTACTCTTATTTCTGATTTTTTCAATAAAAATATAAAATGAGAGTTATTTTATATTTTTATTTTTAAAGTTACAAATAAGAGTTTTTCCGTAATTTGTATTTTAAAAATCAAAAATAAAAGTTAAAGTGATACAAACTTTTAAGCCCCATTCAGACGAGCACTTTTCCACCGACACTTTTTGTCAAAAAACCGTCCGTGTCGCTCACCATCGCTAACCGATGGAAATAGAATATAGTCGGTTTTTTACCGACGCACACTGGGGTGAGAGACCCCAAAAACGACGATTAATTCAACCGTCCAAAAATTTGACCATTTTATAATTTTTTATTTTTTATTAGATCAATAAAAGTACAAATCATTAACTTTTGAGTATTCCGTAGAGTATATATTTTTTTTTTAATTTTTTTTTTTAGACAATTTTTCTAATATTCGGTTTTTTTCACAGCAAAAATAGCAATTTCATAATTTTCAACACTGAAAATTTCCCTTTTCTATTATATACCCATGTAGACTATATTCATGAAGAATAATAAGAATCGGTTGACTATATAATATATCTTCCATAGAAAAAACGTACTAAAAATGCATGAAAATTTTTTTTCTTTGAAATAAAAAACGGGCCATATTATATATAATTCAAAGTTTATTAATGATAACAAAAATTATAAATAAAAAAATTTTAAATAATATATACATTAATCGGATTCGATATAATTTTCGCTTTCTTCTTCTTTGAATTTGCAAGATATAAAATAGTGTTCGTAAAAATGCAATGATATAGGTCAGCTAAAATCTTTTGTAGCATGTGTTGAAACACCTTTGCTAAAGACGAGAAACACAGTTAAAAGCATACTATTTATTACAAATTTAATTATATATTTTATCTAATAGCGTGGATCACAACTAGACGTTCACTGTTTATAAGAGTACACTAATATATACGCTTTATTTTGCTTTCCATTTATTAATAAAAAAAATTTAAAAT
>JBAMBL010001459.1:0-23342 GCA_037043405.1 Drosophila subquinaria
CACTTGTACTGTCTGGGGACCAAATGGCGACTTGATAGCCAAGCACCGGAAAATGCATCTGTTTGACGTTGACATTAAAGGCGGCGTCCGCTACAAGGAATCCGACACTGTATCGGCAGGCAATGACTTTACAACAATTGATGTGGACGGGCACAAGATTGGAATTGGCATTTGTCACGATATTCGCTTTGAGGAGATGGCACGACTCTATCGCAACGATGGCTGTGAGATGATCATCTATCCGGCTGCCTTCACTATGACAACAGGTCCTTTGCACTGGGAGCTCCTGCAGCGGGCTCGTGCCAATGACAATCAGCTATTCGTGGTAACAGCATCACCGGCAAGGGAGCCCGCTGAAGACTACGTTGTGTACGCTCATTCAATGATTGTTGACCCGTGGGCCAAAGTCTTAAAAGCCGCAGGCGAAGGCGAGCAAACTATTGCAGCTGAAATTGACTTCGCTCTGGTTGAACAGGTGCGTCAGCAAATTCCAGTGTTTAGCCAGCGACGTCTCGATCTTTATAGCACTGAGAGGAAGTGATTAGAAAAAGCAGGTATTAAAACCCTAACCGAAACCGTTACCTTTAACCGGTAAAAACCGCTTGAAATTTAAAACCGTAACTGAAACCGTAACCGAAAAAAATTCGATTTTTCATACATCCAAAAAAAAAATAATAATTTTTGATTTTTACTTTTGTTTTTAATTTTCTTATGTTTAATTTTGAATTTTTATTTGTGATATTCACGATCGAATTTTCATAGCAGTGAATAAGCGCAAATAAAATAAATTTGTTAAACGAAATATGAAACTTGTTCAAATGTATCTAAACTACATCAAACTTAAGAATAAGTGATAAAAATGTGTGAATGAAACATTAAGAAAGTAATGCCTTTTTAATTATTATTATTTTAAGGGTCCCTATTCTTTACACCTAAATTTTATGTTCAATTAAATATTGCTTGTCACAAAATTTAATTTCAGAAGTAAATATAATAAATATAATCAACTGCACTTTCACTGGGATGCTTGCTTATAAATTGTCGAATTTAAGCGTTTGCTAACATACTATATAAGGAAACACCCGCTGCATGGCTATCACGAGCCATCTGAAATTTTAGCCATCTGGTGACATTTTTAGATTAAATGACAAATACCAATTTTTTTCAGGATTAAGTTGGGGGCTTATTGCTTTGGGCTTAAAACTTAAATATATATGGATTTGAAATAAGTTCTTTGATTGGATTCAACTTCTTCTATATTTGTTACATGTAAATCCAATCCAATCACAGAACTTTATGCGTATTATTCTAATTGAATTTCTATTAAAAATGTAAATTATTTTAAACCGAAACTGACCAACTGTGCGAAATGAACGACACAGTTCATGAATGACTGAATAAGTTCATTCGTTCATCATAATGAACCGTTCATTTGAACTTTTTCCGAACGAAACAGCACAACTCTACTTCGAACACACGTGATACAAAATCATAATGAGCAAATTCACACATTCTGTAAAAGTGCCCACTCAATATAAAGTAACAGCGAAAATATTAAAGACGGCTATTGAAAAACAAAAGTCAATAAAGTCTCTAATATTTGAGGAAAAGCATGCGGTACGCAACTGAAGCAATTCACAAATAAAAGCCAACTAATGTCTTTTCAATTCAAATAGCGTGTACGCAGTTTGCATGCGGTGCTGAGACATTACAGCGACAACAGAGGAGCAATTGACAGTGCCATCGAGGAGACGGAATTGCTGAAAGAAAATCCAAACTTGGACGCGGCACTGGCAAAAGTGCTTGTCACTGAACTGATTTTTGGACGAGGACAACTGAACGGCGAAAGCAGACCAGTGCAAACAGTGCGCTCGTTCAAGGATCGACTGCAGGCGGCAATTAAAGGCGCGGGACTCGAAAAGAAAGGCAGGTGCCCCCACATAACAGTATTAGTAGCAGCCTACGGTTGAGTATTAATTAAACGACAATGAGCAAAAAGTCCAAGAAACAGACCCTGGTGGCCAGCACGGCCGTGCAACCAGTTAAGTCGGAAAATGAATCCAAGATTTCATCTGATTCACCGCCGCAACCTGAGGAGCAATCATTGGACAAGAGTCTGGAAGTGTTTCTCTGGTTAATGGCCTACAGCGTTCTCATGTTTACGCTGCCATTTCTGGGCTTCTATGGCGTACGCAGTTGGCTGGACGAATCATTCCCCGAGCTGGACACATTTAGCAAGAATTGCTACTCTGTGTTGACAGCCGTGCTGGTAGTAAATGCAATTGTGGCCATGTATGTGCTGAAGGCCGTGCGTGAAAAGGATCCACCTGCATTGCCCGTTGAGGAGGACGAGGATAATAAGAAAGACGAGTAGCTTAGTTTAAAAACAGATGTAATAAAAATATTGTAACACTCTTTTAAATGTTGATCTTTCACTTGAACACACAGAGCCCAATCCACGCTATGTTCGCATCAATACCAATCTGTTCAGCCTTGCCGATGCTCTGGAGTATTTGGCCAGCGAGAACTGGCGACGCAAGGAGCTCGATGCCGACATATCATACGCAGACTTTCTGGCTGCCGTGCGCACACTAGAGGAGGATGAATTCATGGTGGACTTGAATGTGGAAGGCGTGTTGATATTCCATTACACAAAGAGAAACTACTGGGCCTGTCATGACCTTGTTTACAGCAAGAAGTTCATATTACAAAACAAGGCCACCTGCCTGGCAGCCGAGTTGCTTGCCCCGCCACCTGGAGCAACGGTGCTGGACATGTGCGCCGCTCCAGGCATGAAGACTTTGCACCTTTGCAACGTGATGAAGAACACAGGTCGCATCTATGCCGTGGAGCAATCCATGGACCGCTACAGGGCACTGTGTGATATAACAGAGGAGGCTGGATGCCAGATAGTTACGCCCACGCTTGCCGATGTTCTCACAATTGGTAAGTGTAGTTGCCTTTAACTAAGGATATTAAATGCTGATCCATGTTTTAATCGTAGGTCCTGAGCAGTGTCCAGATGTCGAATATATTCTGGTGGATCCCAGTTGTTCTGGCAATGGTATGCAAGGTCGCATCAGCGTTTGTGACGAGCAAAAGGATGACAAACGCCTCTTCAAACTGGCTGGACTGCAAATCAAGATCCTGTGTCATGCGATGAAATCGTTTCCAAATGTCAAGCGGATTGTCTATTGTACCTGCTCGCTTTGGAAGGAGGAGAACGAGCAAGTTGTCCAGCGCTGTCTGCAACTGAACCCATCTTTCAAACTACTCAATGGCAAGAAGGCACTGCGGAATAAGTGGCAGAATGTCGGGGACAAGGAGTACCCAAAAATCGGCAAGAACTGTCTGTATTGCCTGCCGGATCACGACCGGACCGATGGAATCTTTCTCGCCATGTTTGAGAAAATCAACGACGATGATCAGAACTAGAAATAATAAAGCAGCAGGTTTACTAAAAAACTTTATTCGAGCTTTTTACATGTAATTTCAACTTCAACTTATATGAGCTTACAATTATTCTGAACATTTGTAATATTCTTTTGGCATTTTAATAAAAAAATAATAGAATATACTTATGTGTATACATATTCCATACATTGAGAATTTATGATTTGTATGTTTTTGATGATAAGATGATTTAATAAATATATAAAATAGATATATATTGGTATTTTGCGTAGATACATGTTTAACAAAATAAAAAAAAATATATAAGAACATTTATTAAAAATTGTGTTGTTAATCAACTTGGTATGTCAAAATTTTAAAAAACTTGTACTGTGAGAACGTTGCCAACGAAAATATTCATTGTATTTCCTTAGCAGATATAGATATTCAAATTAAACTTTATCACCATTGGCAGTTCGAAATTCAAAATTGATTAAATTAAATCCAAAATTAGTAGATGATTATTTATCAAACCAATATTGCAAATTATTTGGCGCAAAGAATCGTTAACGGTAACAAAAATGCTGGCACATAACAATAAGCCAGTATTACGATTTAACAAATATTACGATATTGTGAGTATATTTTTAAGTTATTAATGAAACAACTTTTTCAGTTGAAATTTGAACGTGTGATTAGCTAGCAATTAAAAAAGCTAGTTGACCGAAGTTTTTAAAAAAAATTAATAAAATTGTATATATCATATATAATCGAACGCGCCAGGCGCGACATTTTTAAGGTTGATATGTGGATAACTTTAAAGTAGATCGCGGATATACATCTCAATTTATGTATATATATACGCTAGAGAAACTGCCAGAGTTTCTTCAACATTTTAAACCTTCATTTGTTGTTTATAATAGTTGCTTTTGGCCAGTCGAAAGGATTCTGCCTTAATGGCATCCTCCATGGTAACGATGGGTTTCTTTGGACAGTACTTAATGGTGTGTGCCGAGTCGCCCGATGCTCCACAGATGGGGCACACATAGGTCCGTAGCTTGGGGCACAGCACACGTCCGTATGCATCGCGTACTGAATGGCTGTTAACCAAAGCTTCGGGTTCATTGTTGTTTTCACAGAAAACACAGTGACGGTTGACCTTTTGAAAAAGAGGGATTTAAATAATAAGATTCTATCGATCCGAGCGGATATTACAAACTTACCAGTTCCTTGGCCTTTCCATTAACAAAGCGTTTGTGAAGTTTGTTATTGGCACTGTTGGAATTGTTAACATTTCTCATATGATCTGGTGGCATAGCCAGACCCATTGCATTGAGATTCCTTTGGCTGTTGGCTGCTGCGTTGGCCATTCCAAGTCCCGCGTTGCTAGCCATATTGGGTAAATACGGCATAGACATAGTTCGCCACACATTGTTCAATTGCTCCCGGTAGTTGAGGCTGATCCAATGGGCAGCAGCCAGGGAGTGTGGTATTGCGGCTGTGGCTGCCATGGGATTTCCCGCCGAAATGGGAAACTGTGGTGGCAATTGGGACGACGGTGCAGTAGCGGAACTTGAATTACTGTACTGCAATCGATTAAAGTCATCACTGACAAAGCCATTGGTGGCAAACTCCTGCATCGCATCCTGTGTGGATCCGTTGCCATTGTCTGTTGATAACGGTAATTATTAGTTTAGGTTGATCAACAAAAATAATGATAATATACAGGAGTTAACTGACTAACACACAGACAATTGAAAAGTTCAATGACCGAAAAAGCTCCAATGGCGACTGTACCGTTGAAGCTCTCTATCTGTCCTGCTCACACTCACCCGCATTGCAGGCCGTGAGAAGCGCAAACATTTTCAAAGAATGCGCTATCTCATCCTTCTGGTGATGATTCGCAGCAGCTGCTGCCAGGGCCAACTGATGCTGGGCCAGTGCAAGTTGCTGTTGCTGCTGCTGCAGCAGTAGATGGTATTGATACTGCCGTTGGAGCAACAATGAACTGGCCGCAGTGGAGGCGCTTAAGCTTGCATTGTTGTTGTTGTCCGCCAGCAAGGGAAACTGAGTCGATGACATCGCAGGCTCTGGTGTCAATGGCGTGGTAGGTGGACTCAGTGTTGCCGACGACATGGGTGGCGACATGCTTTGCGCTGATGTCTCCAAGAACATGTTTAGCCCGGCCATACCATGAAAGGCTGAAAAATTGTCCTGCAACCAAAGAAAAATTATCAGATATTTTTCATGTTCCAATTTATTAACAATGGCGTCCACTTACAATTGGTGTACTGCCTTCCAGGCTACTGTTGCTGCTGCTGCTGCTGTGAAACATGACAAATGCCAATAATATGTACCAAATGCCGTTATTGCGCTTTTCGTTTTACACCAACTTTTACACAAATGAAACTAACTAAAAATATAAATTATTGAAGTAATTATATGCGCTACTTCTTTATATTATTTTTTTTATATAATACAACTTAAATACACTGTGTAAAAGCGGCGCGAATAATATAAAACTTGATCAAAACCCAACGACCGACAAACTGGCGCCAGTTGAAATGCAAAAAATTGAAATGAGAGCACAGGCACCGTTTTTTTAGCTCAATTCCTGGAACTCGGCAAAGTAACGGTTTGTAACTGCGCAACATGCTCTCATTAAGCGTTGCCACTTGGTCATCAAGTCAAATGTCTAAAATGGCATCGACAAAACAAAGCAGGCCAGACTTACTAATCAGTACATAAAATCTAAAACATATCATTATATGTAGTTGTGGCGACGATCACTCGCCATCACTCCAACTATTAAGTTGCTGCACATACACATTCCAATTCACAATTCGAATTGCGCCGACGGCCAAAGTTGTTGCACAGCACTGCACTCGTCAACTCGTTTGACAACACTGCTTGCCCACAACAGCTGATGTTCAGATTTTTATACGTGCGTGTTTCATCAGGGTGCGAATTACATAAATTTCGGCCTATTGACGTGATTTTTAAACGCTGTCTTCACAGAACAAAAGTCCGGCGAAAAGTCAACGCAGCAGCCCAACCTGTTATCATGGTAGGTTCATACAGTTTCAATTGACCCAGCGAGCAGAACGGCAAGATACAATTTACATGTGGCCGTTTCGAGGTTAAATTTATGCTTGGAAGCAACTCAGCTAATTGATAAAATCCTTCTTTCCATTTCCAGTATAAATTGGCTGCTTTAGCGCGCGAGCGCGCCTGTGTCATTACGTATCAATTGGCCACATACAACCTACAGCAACAGCCGGTGAGTAATATATTCATTTTTTCTTATAATTCGTATTCATTCCATTCATTTTTGCATTTGGCAGCAACGTCTCTATAGTTCACCCGGACGCCGGCCCGGCTTTTTCTCACAATTCATTGACAATGTGCGCACTGAAATGGACAAGAACAAAGAGATGAAGGATAGCATTGCAAAGTTTCGAGAAGAAGCCCAAAAATTGGAGCAATCGGATGCATTGAAGTCGGCGCGGCAAAAGTTCAACATCGTCGAATCGGAGGCGCAAAAGTCATCGAGTATATTGAAGGAACAGCTGGGCGCCATTAAGGAAAAGGTGGGCGATGTGCTGGACGATGCTTCCAAGTCGGACCTGGCCAAGAAGGTCAGCGAAGAGCTGTCCAAGACGGCGAGAGGCGTCAGTGATACGATAACAGATACCAGTGGCAAACTTGGACAATCGGGCGCCTTCCAAGCCATTTCAGATACGACGAAAATGATCAAAAAGGAAATCAATGAGACGAGTATAGAAAGTCGGGTATATTGTTCGCCGGTTGTCCTGCGCAAACGTGTCCAAATAGATATGGCAGACAGCTCACGTGTTGTAGAAGCAAACACGGAAGCAACAGGTGAGTTAGTTATATTCCCAATTCCCCATTCGATAGATCAAAATGTAAAATAACCACATCGTTTTGTAGGTTTGGAACTGCACAAGGACTCAAAATTCTATCAGTCTTGGGAGAACTTTAAGAACAACAACACTTATGTGAACAAGGTTCTCGACTGGAAAGTGAAATACGATGAATCAGAGAATCCCGTTATCAGAGCCTCCCGTCTACTCACCGACAAGGTATCTGATGTAATGGGCGGTCTATTCTCCAAGACGGAGCTATCCGAGACGATGACCGAACTAGTCAAAATCGATCCAAACTTCGATCAGAAGCAGTTTTTGCACGACTGCGAAAAGGACATCATACCCAATGTCCTGGAAGCCATTGTACGCGGCGATCTGGAGATCCTGAAGGACTGGTGTTTCGAGAGTACGTACAACATAATTGCCACGCCCATAACACAAGCGAAAAAGTCTGGCCTGTATCTGGACTCAAAGATCCTGGACATTGAGAATATCGAGCTGGCCATGGGCAAAGTCATGGAGCAGGGTCCAGTGCTGATCATCACGTTCCAGGCACAGCAGATAATGTGCGTGCGCGACCAGAAGGCCCAAGTGGTCGAGGGCAATCCTGAAAAAGTAATGCGTGTTCATTATGTATGGGTTCTATGCCGCGATCCCAACGAGCTCAATCCAAAGGCTGCCTGGCGGCTAATGGAGCTGTCGGCCAACAGCCAGGAGCAATTTGTTTAATCGCGCTGCACACCATTTACCTCTAAGCAGTTTAAGTTTCTCATAAATCCCAGACATTACAGACCAAGGACAGACAGTACACTACAAACTACAGACCCGTAGCAGTAGGTTTTAGATTTGTGCAAAAGTTTCGCTCTTATATCACTTCGAAAGTTTTGCAAGCTGATGATTGTCGCGTGCGTGTGTGTGTGTGCTTCCCGAGCCGGAGCTGCTGGTCAGTTTCCTTCCTCATCTGTGATACAGCAGCTGATTCGCTGGCTCTGGTCGTCGCTACACCGTGCGGACTCTGGCGGATCACGGTCATCGTCAGCCATGCTCCACCCTGACCGATCGCCCATTCAGGGTCTTATATTTGTTGTATATTTTAAATTATCTTGTAAGCTGTATAAAAACCTGTGCGCTTGGGTCAGAGCTCAGAGTGCAGTGTGGCTGGCGGCGCTCGCATGCCGCTCGGAAGTGGAAGTGTATGGCCCAAATTTTGAACGTTGAAGCTAAAAGTGCATGCAATTAGTAATTTTTAAGTCAAATTGTTGAGTATAGCAGATTTATTACGTATTTTAAGGCCTGTTCCGAAACTAATTGTAAATACCAAAAAGAACGTCCAATCTCCAATTTTTGGTATTGGACATAAATTTACAGTACCGAATAGCTGAAACTAACGGAGCCGCATTCACAAAACAGCCACACAAAAAATTGTAAAACCAAAACAACGTAGCTACACAATTGGAAGTAGTAGCAAATAATATAATAAAAATGTACAAAATTTTAAGAAATCGCATTGTATGGAACTTGCTTTGATTCAGTTTGAATTTGATTAAAAAGACACCCTGTATATGAGTAGAATACTGTTTGGAACTGGTTAACAACTTTGCTTTGTTATTCGCTCTGATCTGGCCGTTAACTTTGAACTTGGCGCAAGCTCTCTCTCTCTGTCTGCCTCTCTGGAAAGCTTTAATGCTGCTCGCATCAAAAGTTTGCGCTCAGTCTTTAAGCACAACTCGTCGGAGACGCACGCGCAAAGAATTCGACGGACCTAAACGTGTTAATTTATTATTAAGTGTTTTGTGCATATTCTTTGAAGAGTGGTTGTTCAAAAACCCAACGCTTACTCATCTGGCCAAAAAAAAATAAGCTGACAACAGACGTCCGGATATATTCAATTCATACGCGTGTGATAAGCGTATTAACTTACCATTGATAAAAAGTGTTCAGACAAAAAAAAAACAAAATAAATATAAAAATGCGTGTCAGCAATAGTTTATCTTTCTGCAGTCTGTTGCTATTGGTGCTGCTGACGGGTTTCTGTAAGTACACACACACATATGTTTGTAGACATAAGTACAATAGACATTCATAGTCAGAGGGAGATACATATAGAAATCCACGCAGCGTCTCAATATTTATTTTTCTGCGCGAACATTAACTGGAAACTAGTTTCCAATGCAGCTGGAAGCCGAGCCAGAGGCAGAGACACTGTTGGACACAGTTGGCAATTACCCTTTGCCTTAACTGTTAACGTGAACGTTAAGTGGCCTGGTCGGGTCGGGTCCGATCTCCGTCCGGGCCAGTTTCTGAGACAAGTTTACAGCTCATAAATATCTGTTTTTATAATACGAATCGCCTGCAGACATTCGCTGGCTAGAGGTCATAAAATGAATATCAAGGTCCTCAACAGTTGAAATAAAGGATTCGTACAAATTGTAGTTATTGTGACCATATAGTATATAAATGTTTAAATGTATGTGAGTTATTCGCCTAGTAAAGCTGTTAGGCTTTTTCAGCAACCGATAAGATATTGCACATGATTAAAATTGCGGTAGTTAACACATGCCTGTCCATTGATAAGAAGAAATCGATTCGCAGGTAATCTATTTTCAATGTGACAACTAAAATAAAATAATGACAACATAAAGTTAGTCAGGCATTTATTTACGTGTAATTTTCCACACAATTAATTTTAATTTAATATCTTAAAATAATATTGACACCCAAAATGGATCTCAATAAACAAATATATTAAATTCAAATCCAGAATACGCTAAAGCAAACATTTCAATTTTAAATTTAATCAATTAAACGACCCATTTACATATGTATGTAAGTAAATATTTCAAATATAATGACATTTTTGGGACATACATATGTAGAGTGAGTTTATTGCATTTTTGGCAACCTTAATTTCTGCGCGTTTTTGGCGCGATTTATGTGCGATTTATGTGGCTCGCATGACAAACAGTCCGTGAAGCGCGCCTTTGACATTAGAAATGTGTTTATTGTTTGTGCCATATAGTTGATATAGTATATAAACATGTATATATGTACATATATACAGATAGACTGGTTTGTTATATTAGGTATTTTGCTTGTTTGTTTGCTTTAAAGTTCCTCCAAAAGTTATGATGGCTTCAGATAAGTCTCGGCATAGAATACATATACATATGTATCTTGATGTGAGTTTCGCATTTTCTGGAAAGATAAATATTTTGATTAGGCCACTAAATAAAGGTGCGATGTGTATTAAAGTCGCAAAGCTGTGCAAATAAACTGTGCTCCGGAGGATGTATGTTTATATTTCAAGGGAAATTTGCCATGCACAAATATTTAATTAAAGTCACGATCTTTTCTGCTTAATTGCTTTCTTTACAGGCCATGGCAAACCCTTGGAAGAGTTAAGTAACACGGCGAACGAGCCAAGTGAGGCACCCAAAAATAAAACAGCTGTCACCGCTGGCGAGGAGGTAAGCTAATCATTTGCCTCAGAGAGAAGGGTAATTGGGCCAGTGTCCAAAAATCCCGACTTGAAATCACTGACGCATCGCAGGCTTAAAAAAATAAGAGGCCCCGAAAATGAAATACGAGTCGATGGCAAATGCAGTTGGGCCGCTTTATTTATAAACAGAACCGGAAATTTAACGTTTAAAGAAATTTCTTTTATTTATTTTCACTTTGATCAAATGCAAGAACCACAAGAAAGACACGCGCGTTGTTTACCTTATGAGGCTCGAACGCAATTATTGGTGGCCAACATTTGCATAAAATTAAAGACAAGTGAAGTGAAGCTAACAGCGATATGAGGGTTTTTAGCGTCTTAGTCACGAAATTCCATAAAAATGGGCTTATAATTGAAACGGGCAACGCAACAGACAGACAGACAGACAAACAGACAGACAAGAAGCTCGTCGTGCGGTTTCAGGTGGTGGATGTGGATTCCCCTGCGTGTTTCACCTGACCACAAAAATGCTGCTGTTGTCAACGTCATAAATGTGACTCAGCCTCGATCAACAGTCAACAATCAAATCACTTTCAATCGAAATTCTATGAAATTTTTTCAACTCTATGACGTTTCAATGTCAGCCAGATCTGAACTCGGAATTATACTCGTTTTTTCACATTTCATCTGTTTAAATATTTATTATACATATTTAAACTGTCACTAAGCAATCAAGCATTTCTAATTCCATGTAATATGAGATGAACTTCAAGAGAGTAAATATGAAAACACACGTACCTTTTTTTTTGCAGCTGTTGTTGAGATCTGCCTCGATTACCTGTTTAGCCTCAAGCTGACTCTCAACTTGCGGCTTTATTAAATAACAGACCAGACCAGACCGATTGTAGTCTACTGACTGAATGACCTTTGGGTCAGTGGAAAGCTCGTGTAATCAGAACCGGTCAAGAGTACACTCTGCATCTAATGACAGTTATTAGACCTTGTTCATTTCATGTCTTTAAGAGGAGCAGCGCATACAGTTAGTACAATACTTATTTTGACAAATAAAATTTACATAAACCAGCGTAGTTTTTAAAACCGTTACTTAAAAAATAAGTAAAAGGGTATATTGTATTCGTTAAAATGTATGTAACAGGGAGAAGGAAGCATCTCCGATTCTATAAAATATATATGTATACTCTTGATCAGCATCAACAGCCGAGATCTCAGAGACTATAAAAGCTAGAGCAAACAAATTTGGCCAACAGACTTCTATTAACCCCACGCAGGTCAAGTTTATTTCCAATTATCGCCACGTCCCTTTCCAGTATTTAATATTTTACGTTTATTTTGGTAATTAACGTTAGCTCATATTATTAGATCTCATCCTATAAAGTCGCAACAAGATCGGACAAATATAAATGTGGTAATGTCTGACTTAAGTTTTTAAGCAATGTAAGTGCCTATAAATATGCAATAAATTTTTAAATAAGTAACGGGTATCCTATGGTGGGGAACTCGACTGTAGCCTTTCCCGCTTGTTTTTAATTGCTTATTTGGTTTTAAATAAAATAGATGCATTTTATTGTTGTCGTAATATTACTCCTAAATTGATGTCATTGCATTACAAGATGATCTCAAATCATGATAAATTCTGACTGATTTTCACCAGCCTACACACCTATCACTATTAAATTGTGGGCAACACAATTTGTCATATTTCTAACGACACATGACGAAACTCGACTGCAATTGCAACAGTTAATAAATCGACATAGAATCACGTGCCAAGAAAAGTTCGTTGCCAAAATTGGACTGCGGCATGCGTCACCATAAATTAGCTTTAAATTCCATTCATGAAATAACGGCGGGAATCTAACGGTACAATCATTTTTCAGTTGAACACAGCGACAAATTTAGTGTTGGCCGAAAACTACAAATACGATGTGGAAATACTCGAGTCGGGGGACAATGAAGATGCGGATCGGGACAGCAGCGAGGAGCTGGAGGAACGTTTCAAGGGTCATGGTATTCTGAACACAGACACAGATGCGTTCGTTGCCGAAAACATTGAAATGACGCCCGTGGACGTGGAGTCGAGTGCGATCAGTGAAAGCCACATGCTGCTCAGTATTATACTAGTGGTTGTGGCTCTGGTCTCGGTTTGCCTTTACGCTGGACTGGTTATTTGGCGATCGCATTTGGAGTGAGTGTCTAAGCTGCTAATATAATTATTATTGAATTTAATTTGCAATGTGCTAATTGATTTGTGATTGTCATTTCATGTCACAGGCAACGCTATGGCATGCGCGAGCGACTTGTCAACAGGGATGTGGATGAGGAGGGCATCGACGATACCGACTATCATGTGGTATATCCTCACACTCTCAGCCCCTACGCTCCAACCACAACCACAATCCCAGCAAGCACAACAACGGCGGCTACGATGCGTTCGTAGTCTGGTGTCAGTTTTGTGTGGGCTGAGATTCAATTAAGCTTAAGTTTATTTTAAATTGCACTTGATAAAAACCGTTAATTGAGGGCTTACATACGAATAAGTGCATGTAATGAATGCCATAAATTTACGCTCACACAGGTGTGTGTTCGGGTGCCTTGTCAATTAACCACATACAGTCACGCGTGAAATAATAATACTAACTAACGGTCATTTTTAGAATAACGATCAACTTCTGGAAGTTTCTAGTGCGAAGTGGACATGCCAATTAGTTTTAAGTTTCTGTGATATTGTTCTAGAGACCCCTTGTACGACTTTATACTAACCACATGCTGAGAGCCAACAATCAAACTTATTTTTAAATACAACGACTTGATCAATAAATGTTTGCAATAAAATGGAATTTGTGCTTTATTTTGATCAGTTTGATTTTCAAATCGAAGGCTAAAAAACTAAATTGTGTAAAACAATAACATGCACCTTATTGTAATAATAAGAAATATATAAAAAATGCTTTTAGTAATTTTTCCAAAATTTAAACTGTTTGAATTTTACGTATCGTATACTTAATTTGCGTTAATTAAATTAAAGCGAGTTGGCAGCCTTTAAGCATCGATAGTATAATTGGTGCCAGTGCTGCCACACTGTTGGTTAAAGCTGTTAAGCGAATCTAACAGAAGAGCTTACCAGCTCATTATTTTAAAATATTATCATTCAAATATTGTCAATGAAATATTTATGCATATAAACATTTTATATGTATATGACTTGAGCATCTATAATATTAATGAAATCTTAATAAAAAACGGTTTACAATCTGGAAATTTCTTTAAACTTAACAGATTTACTCCTCATTAGACAGTACCGCTCCTCGTATGAAATATTTTAGAAACAGCTGTTCGTATTAGCGATTTGCACTTTGAACTTGTACTTGTTTAGTTTAACTGTGCCAAAGTTGAGTGTGCGCGTGTCCTGCACTTGATTTGGTGGTGCTTGTCCTAATTTTTCATTCAGATTCGGTTTAATATTCTCACAGAGCTCTCTTTCGTGCGCGCGCTTTTTGTGCTACAGTAAGTATTGAGGTGCAACTTTGATACGACCGGCAACAGGAGCAACATATGTATGTATGTACATTCACATGTACCTACATGCATATCATATGCAGTAAACAGTGTCCTGCTCCTTTCGGAATGACTGCTAACGTGCTGTTATGGGAAATTAACGGAAACGTGTAAAGTTAGAAGTATATTCGTTCACTCGCACTTTCGTGTTACAGCAGTAGAAATGCCATTGCCAATGCATTTCAAACAGCAGTTGAACTTGCTCAATCCTAAGCTCACATGAAACAGGGACGAAGAGAGCTCGGTTCTCTCTATCTGTAGCTTTGTCTATGCTATTCGTTAGAATGCGAATGCGCACACTTGTCAAACAGTTTCATTGATAAGAACGCAAGTGAAAGTCTCGGCAGAGAGACTGACACGACATCGGTTGTCAGTACACAATTGTCTCGTCGTCGCTGCAGACGCGTCCAAAGTGCAGAACGAAATACGAAATACGAAATACGAAAAATATATGTAGTATATTTAAATAGTGCGAAAGTCCTATCGCTGTCCGTGTCCGTCGTGTAGTTGTCAACACCGCATGCAGCACACGCTGTGATTTAATTAATTTATTATATATGTAGTTGCGTGGCTTAATTCAGTTGCCATTGTTGTTGCTTTGATTGCCGCTCGATTCTTAGCTGTGTGTGTGTGTGCATGTAGGTGTTTGTGCGTTGTCATATCAATTAACGGTAAAAGCATAGCATCGTTTCCGGTGAAATTGTTTTTGTGCTTCCTTTTCGTGCTTCCCTTTATCCTTACTTTGGACCTGGAGGAACAGAGTCGCCCCTCCGCCCACGGCCCCGCTGCTTGCTATTAAACACAACACAGCCATTAAACAAACATCATCTGGACTCAATATGACGCACTGGGAGGACTTTTACAATACACATCTGCCGCCAGCAGATTTCGAGGATAATCGCTCACTCTTAAAGGAGTTCTGCGAGCGACACAATAAGCTGCAAAATCGCATTGTCCTCGTCACGGTAAGTGAATATAACTTAAAGCCTTCTTAATCCCCGCTAATAATGATAAGCTGACCATTTTCTCGAGTGTTCCTTCGCTCGCTATTAAAGCCTCTTTACAATTATTATGTCTAATTAATCATTTAACTGACTCGAAGTCTGATTATTCTCGATTTGACCCTATATCAACATACAACAACACACAAAACACTTGTATAATGCAAGGAGCAAGGCTCGGTATACAGCTGTTTCAAAATATGCCAGTCTCTATCTTTAGTACTATTGTGCTGACTTGACCAGCGATCCAAGCCTAATGTCTCCTTTGAGACACTAGAACCAGTTGAGAATTATAAGTCGCAAAAGTGATAAAATAGCTGTAAAGATGATTTTATTATGGTCTGATTGGGATTTTCTGGCAACAAATGTATGGCCAATCATTTTCTTTTTTATTTTAGATGCCCCAAGAACTTTTGAAATTTTTTTAAAAATTATTTTTCTATTTTATTTTCTATTTTATTTTTTTAATTTTTTCCTGGTCTAATTGTTTTCTTATTGGGGCTTCCCCAATCCCCAAGAACTTTTGAAATTTTTTTAAAAATTATTTTTCTATTTTATTTTCTATTTTATTTTTTTAATTTTTTCCTGGTCTAATTGTTTTCTTATTGGGGCTTCCCCAATCCCAGCAGCAAATGTGGAACCAAACTTTTTTCTTTTCATTAGATACATTACTTAATTTTTTTGTATTATGTTATTTAAAAATTTTAAAATTTAATGCTTATTTTTTTTAAATGTATTGTGTCGTCTGTTTTAAGCCTGACCATAAATAAAAAAATAAATATTAATCATCTCCTATGGTTTTTTTTTAGTCTGGCGGCACCACAGTGCCCCTGGAGCATAACACGGTGCGATTTGTGGACAACTTTAGCGCTGGGACACGCGGCTCGGCCAGTGCTGAGTATTTTCTGGATCACGACTATGCGGTGATCTTTATGTATCGACACAAATCATTGGAGCCCTTCACGCGCCACTTTACGGGCCAACAGTTCTTCGACATGCTGGACATTGCGGACAACAGCCAGAGCTCAACGATAGCCATCAAACCGGATTCGGTGGACGTGTTTGCGCCCGTTCTGGCCAAATACAAGATAGCGCGAGAGACCCAAATGATACTCTATGTCAACTTCACCAGCGTGGTCGATTACATGTGGCTGCTGCGTGCCGCCTGCGAGTGTCTGGCTGCGTTTGAGGAGCGTGCCGTTTTATATTTGGCAGCTGCCGTATCCGATTTCTATATACCCGAGGACATGATGGTGAGTCCCCAATCGGTGTGTGTATGTGTGTGTGAGTGTCATGTGGGAAATCTTGTAATTGATTGCACTCGTCATTCAATGACTGGCTTCGTCGCCAGCTTAAGTTGCCTGGAAATTGCTTTTTATCGATTCGCAATGTTGATTGCCATATTTTTATCTTCATATAATTGACGTCAGTCCCAGCAGCAGCACCGGAAGCAGCTTTAAGTCAACTATGACTCCTAACAAGCTGTGTCCTATGTCCTCGCATCTCAAATGCCTGCCCCACAGCAGCAGTAACTATCTACATATACATGGATATATACACTCAGCCCTGTCAGTTGCCTTGTGCCATCATCAGCCCTAACATTGTCATCATCATGCCTTTAATTTGATTTGCATAATTTTACTTGTTTTCCCTTTTCCATTTTTCTATCTTTTTTGCTGGCTTGTGTCCATATTCCCAACCTCCTGGCCACATTTCATTTTCACTTCACTTTTACACTCATTTACATGTTCATGCAGCTCTGGTTGCATCCTCAGCTTGTCAAGTTCACCCCACACCGCACCGCACCGCACCGCTCCTCTCCTTTCTTTCTCTGTATCTCTGTTGGCCTCGTCCTTAACTCATCGCTGTCGCCCATCGCCTGTCTCCTGTCAGCTGACTTACTGTCTTACTATCGTTCGTACACACAGACATACATACATATATACAGTGTTTCGCGGCAAAAGGCTTTCAAGTACATACATCAAACGCTCAGTTGCTGGGGGCGTTAGTCGTCGCGTCGTTTTTATACCCTGTGCCGAGGTTATAGAGGGTGACAGACCTTATAAAGTACACATATTCTTCATCAGCATCAACAGTCGAGTCGATAATAGTTTATGAACTAGCAGATCTCAGAAAGCTTAAGAGGTAGAAGCTCCAAATTTGGCTACTCAGCAATTTTGTAGCTATCTTATAAAAAAAAACCTCTACTGGGTAAAAATCTATTCATTAAAACATTTCCATTTCGTGACGAGCGATATTAAATTTAACATATAAGGTATTCTTTAAAATGGCATTTGGCAGTTAGTTAAATCTTAACCTTTCGATTGGTATATAAGTCGATCTGAACGGAATGTCGAACCAAATTTATCATTCTTTCTGTATATTTTGTGACGAACGATATTAAATTAAGCATATAAATTATTATATAAAAATAGTAATAGTATTAATAGTAAATTGCGCTAAAAAGTCCTGATTTTCATACCTAATAAAAATTCTTTTTGCCAAGTTAGTCAGGTTCTTACCTCTCAATCGCTATATAACTCGATCTGATCGGACAGTCGTACTAAATGTATCATTCTTTCTGTATATATCTCTAGTCGTCTTTCGCATTTTTCGTGATGATTTCTTCACTAGCGATTTGATTTTTAATCGATTAAGTATATTTTGCAACTATTTTTTTTGTGTACCGATTTCTTTGCAAGAAGTTGCAGAAATCTCCATAAGCAGCGATATCGTAATATTCTTTTCATTTGACGAAAATTTAAAACTTGAATGAAAATTAAATAATTTGTATTAACTTGAAGAATTTAAAAAATTCAAAATTTCAGATTAATACCATATTTCTGTTCTTCAAACAAATCGATTAAAATTGTTTCAAAATCGTATCGCATTGATTCGCCGATAGAGTATTTCGTAGTCATGCACTCTCGACCAAAGCTGTTTTAGTTGTTTTCACCTTACATTTCAAACGCAAACATACATACATATACAAACCGACACCAACACACACACATAGTCATGCACATGGTAAATAGTATAGCAGGTAAACAGAAAGTTTTTCCACTTGTCGCCTACCTTTCAGCCTCTCAGCTTCGGGCTGGCATTTTCAACGCTCTATTTCCGTTCAGCTCGTGCATTTCCGCTCGGCCTCCTGCCTGCTTAAGGCGTTCAGTTCGCTCTGAGTGTCAGTGGTTGGTGGTTGTGGGGCGTTAGCCACAAATCGACCGTCTGCTTGATTGAATTGTTAGATGGAATGTTCTGCCAACTCTTCGTTAGTTGTTATACAAAGCTCAACATCGAAAGAATTGCCTCTTGATGATAATGATGTGTGTACATTCAAATTTATGCGCATATACTGTTGCAAATTCTACGGAAAATCGAGCCTGAAGGACCTCGACATCCGACAGTCCGACATCCGATTGCCTGCAAATTTAATTTGCATAATGCCCGAGTGCATCTGCTTTGAGTCTTTCTGACACATTCAGAGATGCATTTGCATTCTTGACTTTAAATAGAATACCGTAAATATTATATTTGAATAGACTGAGATTATACTAAGTCATGTGCATAATCGATGTGTATGTACAAAGCAACAAACGAATACAAACTATTGCATTCATTCAGGCGCTTGCGTTGCAACTTAAAACAGTCTTAACTTTTGTTATATGTATTTGTCTAATTTTAAAGACATTAACTGTAATGATTCGTAAAAAAATTAAATTAAATTTTTAATACATTAAGTGAAATGATTCGTAAAAGCTAAAGGAACATTAACTATCTTAAATACTGTGGGTATATATTGCTTTATTACACAAAATTTGAAGTCTTAAGCTCTTATACAGGCATGCCACAGTAATCTCTTTCACTTGACTTTCACGTCAATTTCATTTCTCCGTGCCACAGTCCAATCACCTGAACAATTTTGAGTGAGATCAAATCATCGCTCAATTCACTGGCGTCCGATGCCATGAGAGTAATGTCACATTTTTTGTCCGAATTTTTGAATTTAGAGTTGTCGAGAAACTTTTATTGTTTGCCGCGCCAATAACTTTAAATTTTTTTAATCTATACAATATCAATTATTATATAAATTAATTGAATTAAATAAATTAAATAAGAATTAAAATGAAAATTTGATATTCTGCAATGATAAACTTTAAAAAGTTGCTAAACAAACCCTTGGGAAATTTAATCTGAGAAGGGGCCAACCCTAGCAGCCTAGTACGAAAAGGTTGATGAACATGCTAAAAAACCTAAATCACACGAATTTCTGTGGCACGGAGAAATTTTCGAAGTGGAATTGCTTTTCTCTGAAATCGCTTTCACTAGTGACTTCTGTGGCATGCCTGATAGACTCTGAGATTCAGGTGATACAATAAATTCTTGTATTTAACAATTAACTGTATGTCTAAAAAGTATTTCGAATAAATAAACTTATGGAATTCGACCTGAAAATGTATAATTCATAAGATAGAGCTAAAAAGCTCGCAAAACATAATTTCTGCAAGCTTTTGGATAACGAGAGTATGTCAACACGTACTTGAAGATTCAATAACAAGACAAAGAAAATCAATTTGTAATTTTACTTAGGCTACAGCGAGGAGCCTTTAAATAAACTGCAAATAACGTGAGATTTAATGTAAATTTAGGGCTGATAAACACCGTCGCTAAAATAAATTCTAATAAGCCAAAACCAACATGAAATTATAAATGTAAACCACACAGAGCAAAAGAGAATTGAAATGAAAGAGAAAGTAGAATAAGAAGAAGAAGATGCTGTTTGGCTTAAACTAACGGCAAACAGAGGAGACGTGCTGAAATCCTTAAATCAAATCAAAAGATTTTACAAGAGCACGCATGAACGCAAACAAAGAGACATCAACTTACACAGTAATGCCAAAGCACTAACACACACACACACACACACACACACATATAGCTAGTGGGTACAATGACACAGCATTAGGGCAATGGGAGTGAGCGAGACAGTTAATGGAAGAATAAGAAGCCAAACTCAATGTCAACAGCTGTTGGCAGTTCTTTAAACCAAGCCCAACAAGTATGAATAAGTTTGACTACTCAAGTGAAGATTGCTTTGCTCGACGAACAGATACCCTACTCTGGTAATTTTAAAGGTAAAGATGTGAAAAGTATACACCCGACACTTTGATTAATGAAACTACATTGGGCCCAAAATTTGATAAACTGAGAATTGTAGAATTATTTTTCTTGATTTTCATTTACTGCTTACTTTCTCAGGATCAATTATAGGCCTTTAACAGGGGCATAGATGTAATTGGATCTATTTATTCTGCTTTACTTTACTAACAAACATATTTTCCTTTATACAAGTTCTTAGCTTAACTTATCATGTCTATTTATATCTACTTAACTACCAACACTCTCTTAAAATCTCATCTTGGTTTATTTAGAAAATATTAACTTGAAAATATTATCTGATCATTAGAAAAATGCAAAAAGAAACGTGAACGAAATATTAATAAAATATTTCCACTGAATTGAATACGCTACTTTGCATCAGCAAACAAAAAGGATTTTATTGCTAAGAGTTAAGTAAGAACTCTTGAACTTGTAGAAATGCTTAAGGTCATGCTGCTGCGATACCCATTATTTTTTCTCATTTTTATTTGTTTAAGTTCAGGGCATAAAAACTTATTGCCACAAGAGCTTAAAGTTCGAATTAGCAGAAATGCTGCGCAGTCAGCGCTGGCGTTGTGCAATTGTCAATGTCATTTTAGCTTGTCTTCGTTGTCAGCTTAATGCCTGCAGCTATGTTTTTCATTTCTCTCTGGCACTCGCACAATGTCCTGGCTACTTAGGCTTCTGTCCTTCTATCTTCCGTTGCTCATCCAGCCGGCTTGTCTGCCAGTCGCTTTGTGTCCTGAATGAATGAAACTGGTCATCTGGTCAGCTTAGAAATTTTAGACAGAGAGCTAAAGAGAGAGATAGAGAGAGAGAGAGAACGGGCAGCAAATAAACGTTGACGTTCAACAAGTTGCAAACCGACAACCGCCCACATGGCGTATGTGTAATATTTAAAGCGCCTTTAAGGCAAGTGTGCAACGAAGCGTCGCCTACAGCTCATTACGTCTGAGCTGTGCTGTCAATTAATTAATAATTAATGATGTAAAGGCAGACTTTAATTCGTGTTTAATATCGAGCTGTAAAAATTAAAAAAAAATCGAGCTGTCTGATTTGGTCTGTGACTTTGGGTTTTTAAATTCATTCTGTATTCAAATTCTATTTATTTAATTCAAAAAACTTTTGGACTTAAGGTAACCATTTTCGAAATATAAAAAAAAGGTAATCTCATTTTTCATGCCAAAACTAACACAAACTTTGACTTGTTAAGTTGCTGGGTCGACAATCAGACCAACTTTAAAATTTCATTATGTCATTTTAATCATTATTTACTCTCTAAACTTTTTCTGCGTTTAAATTTTACAAGGTATCGATTTTTCAGCATCGAAAGTTAAATCTGTAATTCAACGTAGGTTTCCAAAACTATACTATGCAAAGGTCATTTTAATTCCGTTTGAATGATACAAAACTTTTCTTAACCCATTAAGTACCCAGTGAAAATTTTGAATTCTTGTTAAGGTCTATTTTGAAACTTTTTTCCTCGTTTTTTTAAAAAAATGTTTGATCCAAATTCTTCAAACAATTTTAATAGTGACTGCAAAATTTTTTTTTCAAAAATCTCTTCACTAGTATTTTGTATAATTTTTTGAAAACTGCATTTTTTAAAAAATATCGAGGAAAAAAGTTTTAAAATAGACCTTAACAAGAATTCAAAATTTTCACTGAGTACTTAATGGGTTAAGAAAAGTTTTGTATCATTCAAACAGAATTGAAATGACCTTTCCATTGATGCCAAAATGTACATGAAGTAGGTTGAAATTATAAATGTTGTCAAAATAAATATGCCGACTAGTGTACAAAAGAAATTCAAAATCATTAATTTTGTACAAAAACAACAACTTTATTAAGCAAATTTATAATGCGGAAATTTATCTTCTTTTGTAAATAATTCAGTTATGTTCGTTGGGCATGCAAATAATTAAGCCTAGTTGTGTAAGGTGACTCGTATGTCTGAAAACAATCCACTCTTATTTCCGATACACTATTTTACTGCTTGTTTTCGTAATATATACCGATCAGCAGAATGATCCAAAGTTTTTCGGTTCGAGTTTTTATTTGGGGATTACGCTGGCCTGAAAATACTATTGTTTTTCGAAATAGTAACTATGCCTGAGTATGATAACTGCTGTTTTGGGAAATTATCTTGCTGAAATGCCTTCAGTAAGGAACATAAATACATGTACAGTCCCCGGCATAAGTATTTTGGCACCATTTAAAGCTAATTATACTCATAGTTGGAACTTCATTCATGCAAAGTTTGGCATCAATGGAAAGGTCGTTCGAATACCTTTTGAATGACATAAAATTTTTCTTAACCCATTATGTACCCATTGAAATTTTCGAATTTTTGTAAACGTCTAATTTTTCAACTTTTTTCCTCGATTTTTTAAAAACAATGTTTTGATGCAGAAAGTTTCTCTAAACAATTTTAATAGTGACTGCAAAAAAAATTTTGAAATATCTGTTCGCTAGTATTTTTAATAATTTTTTGAAAATGGCGAAAAAGGCACATTTTCCTCATTTTCGCACAAAAAGTGTCTTTTTCGTCATTTTCAAAAAATTATTAAAGATACTAGCGAAGAGAAATTTGAAAAAAATTTTTGCAGTCACTATTTAAATTGTTTAGAGAAACTTTCTGCATCAAAACATTGTTTTTAAAAAATCGAGGAAAAAAGTTGAAAAATTAGACGTTTACAAAAATTCGAAAATTTCAATGGGTACCTAATGGGTTAAGAAAAATATTGCATCATTCGAAAGGAATTCAAAAGACCTTTCCATTGATACCAAACTTTACATGAAGTAAGTTCAAAATTTGGCTTGAACTAACTTTAAAGGGTGACAAAATACTTATGCCGGGGACTGTATAACAAAACACTAAGCAGG
>JBAMBL010001461.1:0-65018 GCA_037043405.1 Drosophila subquinaria
CAGAATAGAAAATCTATATTTGATAGCCCTACACAGAAAAAAAAGTCCGGGATATTTAGCCCGAATTCAATCCGAAACGATGTCAGAAGTGGGGTAATCTCGGATTTTCTTAAACCAAGTATGAAATACTTGATTTTTTCAATCCCGAATTCAATCCTGAAATTTTTAAATTCAGGCTAAACAATTTGTATTAACTATGTATAATGTTTTTCGTTACATTTAAACTTTTTATTTTTAATTTTTTTTTAACGTTTTTTTTTAAACCTTTGTTTTGAATTTTTTTTTTTTAACACTTTTTTTTTTAGTAGATATTTTTTTTTTATATATTTTTTTTTAAATTTTTTTAGTTTTACCTTTTTTTTTTAATTGACGGCGGGAATCGAACCCAGATTTTTTTCAAACTGGAGTCGGTGACTTTAACCATTGAGCCACCGGACCGGTTGAAATGAGATAGGCCGAGAGAGAATTTTCCTCTCGCGCTCAGCAAATGTGTATTTTCCCATTTTAATCCCGATACAGGCTTGATTATTCCGCTTAATCCTGAATACATGCTTATAAAATGAGAGCTAAAATGAAGTATTTTATACTTGATTTTAGAATGTCATTTTTTTTCTGTGTATAATCTCATTTTTAAAACTATACTTCGTATTTATCAAAACATGAACAACGCCGGGCTGCAACAGATAGTTATTCATATGAATCTGATCATTAATATAGGAAGTTTTAGATATATTTATGAATTGCTTGACAGATTTATATCTTGTTGTGAATATTATGCAAACCGAGACAATTATAAATGAGGTTGATTTGTCGCACTCTATAATTAACATTCTTGAAATAGAAATTTTTATTCGTTTCTCGAACTAAATAAGTTAGAATTCAATTGCTGTGCCGCGCTTCCGCACCCATCGTTGATTCTATTGAGTATTGGGGCGTAACTTAAACCGTTTGATTCCCAAGCCTCTGTGTTTACATTAATTCATACACCTTCCCTCGTTTAACCAGTGGAGCATTAACTATACCATTTTTGCCATTCCGTTGTTTATATTTGCTCCCATTGCTCGTTTTGAGGGGTGTACCGTGAATGAAATCATGCAACTACCTGTTCCCTCGTCATGAGATACTATTAATAGCCCAGTGCGCAATACAATATGCCTGATGAGCTGATGACGGGCAATAGGCAATAGGGAACATTTTCCTAGTTGGCTTCAGGCTGAAGATCATTGACTTTTAGTGCGCTTATCAAATGCTGTCGACTTGACTGGGAGGGTGGAAGGGTTGGATTGGGAATATAGATAAAACAGTCGGCACGATAAATGGACAGCTATCGATAATGAGAGGCTGCAACATTGCTCGTCTGCTGTCTCCTTCACTTTAAGTATTTACCTGCAATCAAAACAGTTTATATATATTTTTTTCTTTCTCTGTCTATCTGTTTGCACTTCAAATGTTTATTTACATGGTAGTGTTGTGTCGATGTGTTTGACGAGTTGGCGAGAAACAAACAAACCGATGAACGAGCCACTCACTTTTCTGTAGCTCACTTAAATGTATTTACAATCTTTATATTGTGTTTGTTCGCATGGACAAACACTGCGTATACGCAACGCGAGCATCTTATCATTCTGCCAAAGTATTAGTCTAATTTGTTTTCTGTAGAATCACTTGAAGGGCAAGGTTGTCAAGTCGACTGCTTTGACATTCGATTTTAGCCGCATTCAGCAGTCTTTGCCCTGATTTACATGTTCAATGAACACGACTGCCAACAAAAGGTGTTAATGATAACAAAAAGTAACGGCAGGCAAAGCAAACTGGGTTAAAGGCGAGTCGGGGCAGGCAAATTGCGCATACGCAGCGTTGCAGCCTAACATACATAAAAGCAATTCAACACGCCAGTTGCTGTTTCTGCTGTTTGTTCAATAAAAGTTTAACTACCAACTTGCAGTTAAAGCCATAAGGTCTAAGCACCGAAACTGGCATACACTGTATTTATATTTTCTTAGGCAAATATCTGCAAATAAATACTTAAAATCTTTAATAAATACTAATTGTATTAACAAGCATTTGAAAAAAGGCTTGACTTTTTTTAGTAGTATTTTTCCCAGTGACTCAGGGAAATCACATAAATCTTAATTTCCAGTTGTAACTACGTGAAGTGTTTGTGAATTCGAAACTCAATTAAAATTCCAAGTTCAGAGCCTGTCAGCGTGCGAAACTGACAGCTGACAGATGGAGATGTTTGTAGGCAAAGAAAGCGCTTGTGTGTCGGGTCATGGACTCTGTCAACATTTTACAAACTTCGTCACTCACTCATTCACTCATTCACTCACTCACTTAGTCGCACCTACACAGTCACTCAGTTTAACTATCAATCATTCAAGGCTCGCATTGCCTGTTTTTCCACATTTCGTTTGAGACAGGTGCGAAATGTGGCAGCTCCGAATAAGACAAAGCTCAAAAGTTTTCAACTTTTACAATTTGACATGCGTTCTCAAGCACACGATATTGTTACAAACTTCAAGAGGGCATAGGTTTATCTTAATTGGGGCTATATATTATACAAATGTGTATGGTAATCAAAGTTGTCGTTCTTTGATAAATATCTATATATAAATATAAGTATAAGTAACTATATAAAAATTGCAACTTTTTTATTTCACACTTTTTATTTGTTACTTTATATAAGTTAAGTTCAGTTTAATTTTAAATATGGGTGACAATAGAGCAGTCGCTGCTCCCGGAGCCACTGCGTGCCCACCACTAATCTAAAGAGCTTAAAGTGATCTTTTTAAATAACTTTATTGACCTAAAAAGTTTAGGTGAAGTGGAAAGCAATTGAGAAAAATATGATAATATTAAACCGTTCTTAAAAAAAATACAAGTGCCATTAAGTTTTTTATTTACTTTTTAAGTTTAAGGTGTGCACCAAATATCTTAAGTTTTTTTTTTTAATTTCATAGTTTTTATTCAAATTATTTATTTTTATTTATTTTTTTTTAGGTATCTGAAGTGTTGAACAATATAACTTGGAATACATAGCAAGTAAGTTAAAGTTTTATTTCCAAGTATTTCATTTGCAGATTTTTCCTTTTACGACCACGTAAAACACAGGAAACGATTAAATGCTGCACATCAATGAGAATAATCCTTAAGTGTTCGCAATATCGAAACTACTTTCTTATGCAAATGCAATTTTGGAATTTATTTTCCTAGGTAATTTACTGCAGCTACATGCAATTACTATTTGATTCCGTGTGGTAGCACATTTGGCCAATTAAATGCAGTTTTTTTTGGTCAAATTTATTCGATTTTTTCCATTTCACTGAACTTTATGCGACACGCTTGCACCTCTCGAGCAATTACACCCAGAAGAGGGCGGTTTGAAACAGGAGGGAAACAGGAAATCAAGAAACGAAGAGAGACGATGGCACGATGATATCAACACCTTTGGGGGTTGACCTGTGACCTCCTCACGACGTGTCGTTGTGAATTTGTGGTGACAATGGCGACACGATTAATTGAAGTGCAAAATCATGAGCATGCATTTAATTCACTTTGTGGTTGTTCTGGGAAATCTGCTGGGAAAGCTGAAAAACATCAGACCGACAGCATTTTTGCACGCATTTAGCAGCTTGTCGATTCAATTGGCCAACAGATTGCCCCCTATCTCGGCCAGCATCTGTGAGTTGGCCCGTAGACCATTTAAGGGCATTGCAAAGTTTTTCCAGTTAATGGCTGCTGCTGCTGCAATTGTCCTTTATTGCCATTCCTTCATTAGGTTTTGTATCTTGAGATATTTTAATGCAATTTTTATGCGCATTGCAATGGGCTGCTTTCTCGGTCTTACAGCCATCCACGATAATTTCAATTGTGATTCATGTAATGCATTTTATTTCTTGTTGTGCTCGATGATGCGTCCGTCTGTCTGTCTGTCTCAATGGCTGCCTTCGGACTCAGTCTGAACAATGGGAAAAGCTCGTTGAAATGTTTTCTTCGGCATTCCCTTCAAGTACTTTTTATACTTTCAATTAATTCTGCATCAATAAACTGCCTTCAATCTTTCTCATTAGCCATCATTTGTAGATCCCACATTTTACTTTGTTATAATTGACAATTTCAGCTTTCATTCTCTGAAGTGGCAGCTGTTGCAGAAGCATATTAAATTATGCATGAAATGTATCTGCTCCATAAAAGTGTAATAAAGACACATATAAAATGTTGGCAGCAAATTAAAAACATAATTTTTACCTTCAAACAAAGTTTAGAAAAGCGCCAGCAATGTGTCAAAACTGGTGCACGAGCCGATCAGTCGGATCTAAATAAACTATAAAGCGAGTATAAAACAACGCCACATAATTCACAGAAACTAAGGAAGTTTATCCCCTTGCACATCCAGCGGAGACATAAATTAGATCATAATAAAGTAAAAAAATGAGCAGAGATGAGAAGAGAGGTGAAGAAATAACTTCGACGACCGCAAGGCCTTTAAAAATAGTCTTCTTTGGCTGCGTTGTGTGAAAATTAACAGCATTAAACATTCGAGCCGGCATAAATTTCAATAAAAGTCAAAAAACAGAAACAGCTGCATGAATAAAAACATTTCTGCCATGGACGCGACCAATATATACTCTAATTTTTGCCCCAATACCAACTTAATGAGTAGCTAAAATGCCCGTCGAGTTCAACTTTATTTTCTGACTTAACGGAAGTCGACGAGGCGTATGAGCAATGTGCCTGCAGCTTGTAGAAGAATATACAACGACAAGTTTAATAGATATATTTTATTGTATGAACAGCTGTAATCATTTGATGTAAGCTCCTGCTTAGTAGGCCTTAACATCGTGTACTCGACGGAAACGATGACCAGCCTCTCGGAGCGTCAGGCCTCGAGTCTCCGGCATGAGGACGACAAAGATAAGCATGCTGATCACTAGGATAATGCCCACTGCCAAAAAGTATGCGTATAGGGCTTCATAGAAAATCACAATGATATGAATCATTTGCTCGATGCAAATAATTAGGCCAATTAAATACGGCTTGAGACGCATGGGAAACGCTTCTCCCAGATAGATTGAGGTGCAGGGAACATATAAGCCGGCGAAGAGCTGGAATGCTATAGATATGCGATAGACCTGGGTCATGTAATATACGTTAATCTGACTAAAGGCATCCGAGAAGATTCCGGCCATGGCCAGCATGAGAGCCGCCATGCACAGCAGTCCCAGCACCGAGGTGAACTTGCGGCCCACTTTGTCCGCTGTTGAAAGGGTTACACATGTGCCAATAAAGCGCAGACAACCCCACACAATTACCGTCCAGTATGAATACTCCTGGGTGACAACGGTGCTCAGCAGAATCGTCATGCTCAGGGGCAGCGAGAAGGTGAAGGCCACCAGGCAGCGACAGAAGAGCATCTTGATGAAGGGCATAAAGGCAGCAGAGATCTCTGCGCCAATGCTCAGGCTGGAACCTTCGGCCACATAGCGCTTGGCCTCATCAAAGGCATTATTGAACGCATTATGAGGCGCCAAGTTTTTTAGATAGCACAATTGGCAAGATCGTGCCTTTTCTTCATTATTCTTGCGCAAATGGAAGATCGGCGACTCGACAGAAAAAGCAACGAATATCATTGCAAGCAGGGAAAATACAATACCAACAATGCCGTGTGCCAAATTGAGTCCGGTATCCAATCCATTCCACTCTGCACAAAAGATCACCTGGATTGCAATACCCAGAGCCAAAGCGTACTGTTCCATCGCTGAAAACATGCCACGACTTTTGCTCGTCGAAGTCTCCGAGGTATGAATAATGTAGGGCACCGTTATGAGGCCAATGCCCGTTCCGCCCACATATCGAGCGGCCAAAATGGCCGTGTAGTTGGTCGATGCACTTGTAAAGATAATCGCATCGATTAACTGCAGCAGTACACCTAGATACTAAAGCATCAAAATCATATTTTTAATTCCATCTTTAATTATTTGATTAAATACTCACATAGAAATACAACTTGGGCACATGAGTCACAGACAGAGCCGAAATCACAGCTCCAATGATGACTCCCACGAACCAACTGTACTGGAATTCATATGTGGTTGGTGTTCCTCCGCTTAGATTCCAGCCTAGACCCTGAGCCATGTCCATTCCACCATATATAAATACAAAAATGGCTGTAACAAAGGAGAAACTATTTTTAAATTTTAAGTAAAAATGTTAAATGCTAGTAGAGTTGTTAAAACTAAAGGTGGGTTCTCACTGCTGCACAATGTGAAATCACATTTTGCCATGCTTTGTGATGATTTGCAGAATACGTCAAAGTGTTTACATTGGCAACACAAAATTTGTACTTCACAAAATTGTGGAAAGCGTTGTGAAAAGCCTTGTGAAAAGCCTTGTGAAAGCCTTCAATGTAAACACTACCAGTCAATGTAAAGAGCATCGCAAAAAATCAAAAGGAATCAAAATGTTCACAAAATATTCGCAATTGAACAATCACAAGTTCCACAAAATGAATAAAAACAAAGAAATGTCCCTTTTCAATTGTCCTCCAATAATAGAGATTTAATTGCTTTGAAAAAAAGTTTATGATTGATTCAATCATCGCATGTTTCTGGAATAATGGCTGATATTACGGCCTTCGATACATAAGCTATGTAAATACCGCAGTCACCGCAAGTCTCGCCTGGTGAAATTGGTTCGCTAAAATTTGTTGTCTTCTTTTTGCTAAGTGGAGTGACCCAAATAGTGAGCTGGTCGAATGTTGCTCTGTCCATACACAAATAATTTTTGAATTTGAACGGAAGGCTTCGCAGCTCTCCCGTTAGCTTGGCATACATTCCCTCTTTTTCACGAGTCAAATGCAGCAGCTGCGCTTTGCCTTGGGTTCATCATCGTCGTCCTCTAAAAGCCACAGCCCAATGACTGCCAAAGCAGCAAGCTCAGTTTCATCTTGTGAATCCATTTCTTTTTTAAAAATCACAAACAATGGTAAAGTTCCGAAAAACAACAAATAAAATTTTAGCTTTGACGTTCACAATGTGTGGAAAAACCAATTTGCTCGATGTGCTTTCACAATGGGATTGGGCTCATTTGAGCTGCTTCAAATTTTACAGGAGTTAACATAGTTTTCAACAAAATTGTGTCAATCTTCTTCGCAAAAAATTTTTAACAGAATGTGAAAGTGGTGTTTACATTGAAGTGTCACATTTTTGTGACTTCACAATTTTGTGACAATGCATTTAGTGTTCACATTGCCTTGTGACGTTGTGAACAGCTTTGTGCAGCGTTTGTGAAGCGTTTGTGAGGCAGTGAGAACCCACCTTAAGACCTTAAGGCTTTTAATTAAGACTGGTTTAGCTATTTATAGATAGTGAGTCACTTCTATATGCAAGTACAAAAGTATTATAAAAAACAACTCTTAACGATGTAAGATTCTAGTAACAAAAACATTGCCATGCCCCAACAAATTTTGTGACGAGCAATACTAAATTTAACATATAAATTATCAAAAAACAAAGTTTGGCACTCGTCACATTGCGCTAATAGGTCCCAATTCCACATACTTAATCAAAATAAAACTTTTTCGCAGTGCCAATTGTCAAATTTTTTGTGTTGTAGTATATTGAAAATGAATAAAAATCGTTAGTCCCTTTTCTCCAAAATCGTCAAAATGTGCGATAAAAACCCTATTTCATCTGTAGTGTTCTACCTATGTATTTTAGAAACAAAGCTTAAAAGTTTGCCAAAGAGCCCTTCAAAATACATTTCCAACGATATATTGACCATAATTGTAGCTTCTGTCGTTTGGAAACTGTGGGGGTATTAATTTTAGCGGGATTGAGCGTTTTGCCGCTAAACTAGCTGTTTTTTTAAAAAGCCGTAGCATTAACGTTACTAGTTTTATAATAGAATAGATAGATAGATATACAGGTATGCCACAGAAATCACTAGCGAAAGCGAATTGAGAGAAATGCAATTCCACTTCGAAAATTTCTCCGTACCACAGAAATTCGTGAGATTTAGGTTTTTTAGCATGTTCATCAACCTTTCGTACTAGGGTTGGCCCCTTCTCAGATTAAATTTCCCAAGGGTTTGTTTAGCAACTTTTTTAAGTTTAACATTGCAGAATATTGCATTTTTATTTTATTTCTTATATCTTATTTATTTATATAATCTGGGGTGCCACAGAAATCTCTTTCATCTGAATTTGACGTACATTTGTATGAAATTTACGTCATTTTTCAGGTGAAAGAGATTTCTGTGGCACCCCAGAATAATTGATATTGTATAGCTTACAAAAATTTGAAAGTTATTGGCGTGGCAAACAATAAAAGTTACTCGACAACTCTAAATTAAAAAATTCTGACAAAAAATGTGACATTATTCTCATGGCATCGGATGCCAGTGAATTGAGCGATGATTTCGTTTCACTTAAAATTGCTCAGGTGATTGGACTGTGGCACGGAGAAATGCAATTGACGTGAAATTCAAGTGGAAGAGGTTTCTGTGGCATATCTGATAATTTTTTGAAAACTGAAAAAAAAACTTTTAACCCCTTTTTCCTCCTTTTCATACAATAAGTGACTTTTTTTCAGTTTTCAAAAAAACTAAAAAAAATAATAGCGAAAAGATTTTTGAAATTTTTTTTTGCAGTCACTATTAGAATTGGTTGAAGAATTTTTTGCATCAAACATTTTTTTACAAGAATTTAAAATTTTCAATGGGTATCATTCCAAACGGATAGAAATAACATTTCCATTGATGCCAAAATGTACATGAAGAAGGTGCAAATTATGAGTAGATTTAACTCTAGTGAGTATTGTTAATGTTCTTTTCTATTTGACGGGTCAAATGCGCAATATTGAACAAATTTAATGCGACTATTTCAATTGAACAAGTTTATGAACACGATACGAAAATACGGGAAATTTAATTCAACTTGAAGGTGGGATTAAATGATAATGCGTTATCACTAATGAAATAAACGAGTCACAAATTGCAAATGTAATAGATCTTGTTACTATATGCGTTAGAGATGGGCATGGGCCTCCTTTTTGAGGCACGGCACGGCCCAAGCACGGCTGGTAAAAACTGAGGCCCAACACGGCCCAACACGGGATTTTTTTAAATAGGCACGGCACGGCACGGGCACGGCACGGACAAAAACTTTATTCATTTTTGTCACTTCATGGCGTCACTTTTTTTTATTAAAATGGCATCAATCGTGCTATCGATGTTGTAAGTGTTCGAAAATTGTGCGATACATCGATGAATTCTACAGCTCAAGCTGACAAACAAGCGATAAGCCTACGCCAACTTATCGATAGTACCATATTTAAGTTCAAAATCTGTACCGTGCCTACCGTGCCTCCCGTGCCTACCGTGCCCACCCGTGCCCACCGTGCCTACCGACTTTGGCACGGTAAAACACGGCAATTTCTAATAAGGGGCCCAACACGGCCCAACACGGATTTTTTTTAAATAGGCACGGCACGGCACGGACACGGCACGGCCCATGCCCATCTCTAATATGCGTACTATTAAAATAATATTTTTGTTTTCTTGCTTACCTGTGACAAGTGTAGTATTACCCCTTCCTCCTTGCCAACGAGTTCGTCGTGGCATTGAATTGTTGATCACCTGAACATAGGTGGTTTGTGGTGGATTTGGAGGAGCTGTGGCTATGTAAACTGGCGGATTCTGATTCGAATATTGAATCGGGGGTAATTTCTCCGGTGTTACGTACACTGTCTCAATCGGAGGCATTTTCTCCCGATTTTCGTATGCAATTGACATTCTTTTAAATTATGTATGTCTCTCGCTTCGATTCGTTCGATATAAAGTCTACGCTAGAACTGAATTCGAATAGACTCATTTGGGTTGATATATAGGGATAAAAAGCCAGCGATATCAGTATCTTATTATAGATAGTGTTCACTGTAATTATCATGTGATATAGGGGTATTCCTTACCTTAATGGCTTCATTTGACCAGCAACTGTTTTGCCACTGATTCACTTGTCCATGGTTCCCGACTTTGGCCTTTGATATGACAGTGCTTAGTCTCATATGGGAACTGTATTATTCATTGATTATTCAAACAGTTTAGTAACCGATCTATGTAAAACGGTTAGCTTCGATTCACTCAAGCACTAAATTTTAACTATTTTGTCAAGGTAATCATTGTTATTCATACTTTATTGATGTCTTGCTTTTATCTTTGTTAAACATTTTTGTAAATCTGCATTGTTGTGCAAGGGTATCAAGTTATCGGTGTGCGAGGATAAATTATTTTTATTCAATTTATTATTAATTATTATCGACAATAAAAGTTTAAAAAATGAATAGTGTTTGCGGTATTTCAAACTTAAAAGATTTTGTTCTAATGCTTTTACTCATATGTGATTCATTTTATTACAAGTATTTACTTAATTACATTTATACAGCGATTGAAGATCCTGCTTAGTAGGACATGACATCGTGTACTCGTCTGAAACGATTGCCCGCCTGTCGGAGCGACAATCCTCGTGTCTCGGGCATAACTCCGGCAAAGATGAGCAGACCTATAACCAGGATTAGACCCACAGCCAAAAAGTATTGGTATAGGCAGTCCGAGGTTAGGCCGAACGTGACAATGACAACAATATGGACCACCTGTTCGAGGCAAACAATCAGGGCAATGAGGAAGGGCTTGACGCGCATTGGGAATGCCTCGGCCAGGTAGGTGGGCGTGGGTACGACGAACATGCCGGCAAAGAACTGGAAGGCCATCGAAACTTGAGATACCTCGGACATGTAGTATCTGCTAATTATATAGCTGTTATCCGAATAGATGCCCGCCATGGCCAGCATTAGACCTGTCATGCAGACCAGCGACAACAGGGAGATAAATTTGCGTCCAAGTTTGTCCACAACGCTAATGGCGATCAGGGCGCCAACGAATCGCAGTATGCTCCACAAGATCATGGGCCAGCAGTAAATGGTTGACTTCCAAACAACCGTGCTAATCAGCATGGACGAGCTGAGGGGCACTGAGAAGGTGAAGGCCACAAGGCAGCGACAGAAGAGCATCTTGAAGAAGGGCATGACGGAGGACGAGAGCTCGGCGCCAATGCTCATGCTGGAGCCTTCGGCCACATAGCGCTTGGCCTCATCGAAGATCGCATTGTAGATCTCTGTTGGCGCATTGGAACCTAATAGTTGGGTTTGACAGCTTCGCGCTGCGTCTTCATTTTTCCTGCGCAGATAGAAGATCGGTGACTCCACGGACATGGCCACAGTCCCCGTTGCAAGAACGCTACAGATAATGCCAATAATGCCATGGGCCCTATTGATGCTAACACTGTAATCCGTGTCCCACTGCGAGTCCATGAGCACCTGAGTGAGCAGTCCCACCGCCAAACCATACTGCTCCAAGCCACACCACATGCCACGGGAACTGCTCAACGTAACCTCCGAGTTTTGTACGATAAAGGCCATCGTGATGAGGCCAAAACCCACTCCGCCCACATAACGAGCTGCCAGAATTGGGCTGTACTCATTAGGAGCACTCACAAAGATGATCGCATCGATCAGCTGCATCAATCCACCCAAAATCTGGAGAAATCACAGTCATTAGATATTGATTATTATAAATTAAATGCTTCTTACGCACATAAAAATACCTTTTTGGTATGTGAGTCATGGCCAGGGCAGCAACAACAGCTCCAATGGTAACGCCAATGAACCAACTGAACTCAATCTCGGCTGTGTTTGCGATCCCTGTGGTCAAATTCCAGCCCAGACCCTGGGCCATATCCATACCGCCATAGGCAAATAACAAAATTCCTGGACAAAAATAAAAAAAAATTATGATGATAAATATAGATAGAGAATATGCGACACTCGTACGCAATCAAAGTGAAATAAAACATATGCCAAAATATTATTTTGTTGTGACAAAAGAGGAAACTCATAGGTCTTACTTAGCACTATTATTGCTGCAATTTTTGATTTTGGGCAATTGTTCGTTTTCAAAATAATTAAAAAAAAACCATGGCATTCGCACGCGACTCAAACAGACCAGCTCTAACACTGATTTCGGCAAAACGTGAACGACTATTTTAATGCAATTAACTTTAAATTGTAATGCATAGATTAATCTTCAAAACTTTTTTTGTTTGATTTAAAAATATTAAGTAGTTTTTTTTTTAATTTGATTTGAATCACTGTCGCATGCGACGTGTCGCACGCGACATTTTGTTCCACAATATATTTCTATTGTTTCTGTGTCTCTTTCTCTAAAATGGTTTATGTTACAATCTTACTCTCTTACTTAGTGCAATCGATAGAATACAAACGGTCCATTTTGGAAATCAATTTTTAAGAAAATGGGCAAAAATATAGAAAAAGTGAATTATTTCCAATGTAGAATCTATATGTTCATCCTATTGAATTTCTTCTAGCGTATAATGCTTAATCAAATAACTTGAATACATTTTTGGAAGAAAATTTTGCAAGATGTGAGCTTTTTTATTTTTTATCAATTTTACGTTTTTGGCCTCGGTTGACATTTCTGTGGAAATGCCCATATATAATATGAGATAGGCATAAAAAACATACAATGCACTCGCGAAAAAATCATAAAAAAATCTTTTTAAAGAAATCCTCTCGTCACTTGTTTGTTCCTAAAAATTTGTTTTGATTTTAAAATCAGCAGACAAATGATAAATATTATTATTACATTTTCCCTAATTTTTTCTATTCCGAAATGTGAACAGTTCACAAACGGGAACACCCTTGGTTTTAATTTGTTCACGTTCTCGCGAGTGCACTGTATATTTTATATGAGATAGAAATTATATTATATTTGAGTTTTCACACTCTTATGTAACTTTGTAAAATCTAAACAAACGCATTTAAGAAATTTGAATCTCATATTATAAAATACATATATATATATATATATGCGTATCACGTATCCCAAATTTGATGATTTTCTTTCAACTCACCGACTGTGGCCGTGTGAGCACTGTGCTGATTGTTCCAACGATTGTAACTTTGTCCAGTTCTGGGATCCTCGATGACCTCAACGTAGGTAGGTGGTGGGTGTTGTGGTTGCCCTGGAACTGTGGTAATATAGGTCGTCTGACCCGATTGACCCGTACACAGAAAAAAAAATCCGGGATATTTAGCCCGGATTCAATCCGAAACGATGTCAAAAGTGGGGTAATCTCGGATTTACTTAAACCAAGTATGAAATACTTGATTTTTTCAATCCCGAATTCAATCCTGAAATTCTTAAATTCAAGCTAAAAAAAAAAAATGTTTTTTGTTACATTTAAATTCTTTTTTAAATTTTTTTTTTAAGATTTTTTTTTTACTTTTTTGCTTTTTTTTTTTTTTTTTTTAATTTTTTTTTTACTTTTTTGTTTTTAATTTTTTTTTTTTTAATTTTTTTTTTAAATTTTTTTTCTAATTTTTTTTTTTAATTTTTTTTTTTAATTTTTTTTTAATATTTTTTATTTTATTTTTTTTTTATTGTTTTTTTTAACATTTTTTTTTTAGTGAAGAAAATGTTTGAATGCAATTGACTGGTGGGAATCGAACCCAGGTCTTTTTCAAACAAGTCGGCGACTCTAACCACTGAGCCACCAGACCAGTTGAAATGAAAGAGGCTAGAGAGAATCAAGTAATTTGGGCTTATTTTCCCATTTTAATCCCGATTCAGGCTTGATTGTTCAGCTTAATCCTGGAAACATACTTAAAAAATGCAGGCTTGAATCAAGAATTTTAAACTTGATTTTAGAATGGCATTTTTTTTTCTGTGTAGTTATATAAGTTGTCGTCATTTTATTCGCTTAAAGGTTCGATGGTAACTGAGCTAAAATGGTAAAATTTCGGTAGTATTTATGTTATCGATATCTCTAAAAATAATTTTTTGATAAAATTATGTATATTTTAATCAATTTGTAGATATCTGGGATTCCTTTACCAATGCTCCCAGCTAGCTACTACTGTTGACAGGTCAGATATTGCCGTGATTCATGGGCTCGACTTTTCTTATACTCATATGAAAAATGAGCCTTGATAACGCTTGCCAAAATTTAATGGAACAAGTTAACTCGTTAACGGCCGAAACTCCCTTACTTTAGTGACTCACAGAAACCTTTGAGTTCACATATTTTCTCCAAAGCTGAATCAGCATATTTCGTATTGGTTTGTTGACATCTGAATGTTCTAATCGGAGAAAGCCTGATTAAATACATACTATCGGAACATGACCTAGGCTACTAGTTTCTATTAATTTGATCGCTCTAATCTGACAATGTAATCGGTATCTTCAATGGTTTGTTTACCTTTTTTTTTTGTTTTAGAGCCATACGAAAATACACTAATTTTTTTTTAGTGTCGCTAAATTTGTTCAAGATAACACACATAACAAATTTAAGTTTGATTTGAAAAACACTTTTAAACATTTAATGCTTTGAAGATCTAAAATTAAAATAAGCTTTTATTTGTCGTGTATTTTTATTGTACCTCAAAGCGGCGATTGCTTTTATTTTTGTTATACACAGAAAGTAACAAAACAATCGATAAAATAAATCAAAATGGAATTTGCAACTTGCCTTCCGTGTTTGTTGAACATGTGGTCGGATTCAAAAGCTTATCAATAGTAATTTTATTGGCATGCTCCTTATCTTTATAATTGCCATTACAAAAAACAAATGAAAATTTTCCAATTAAAACTCATGTTTCTAAAAATAAATTCAAAATAAATTAAGCTGAAAGTGAAAATAAATCAAAAATAGCGAAAAACCAAAAAATATAATTGTTGTATTAAACTTAAAAAAAAAATAATAAAAATAATCAGGCCTGTTCCGGTTTTCACTTTCGGTAAGATTTTGCGGAAGTGAATTTCTTTAACCTGCTCTAATATAATTTCGGCGAAGTTCTACGGATTTATTTCACTTTGAGGTGATGAGTTTAAGTCCGATAAAGTGAAAAACGAGCATTTTTAAATACTTAGCCTTAATGGAAAGTGAATAAATGCATTTCACTAAATGCTATAAAATAAAAAGTGAAAACCGGAACAGGCCTGAATAAGTAAAGTCTCATAACAAACAATTTATGCTTGTTTTCTCATCTGATGATCTGATGTATTTTTCGTCTGATGATCAATAATTTTGCAAATTATTCAATTAAATAAGCAATTTAAATTTATGATCGATTTTTGCTAAAGAATGTCGTATTTAAATAGTCACAGGTACTGAATTTATTGATTCGAAGTGAAGTTTAATAAAACAAAACAATAAAAACTTTCATTTTAAACTATTTTCTATTTATTTCAATATCTATTAAATTAGATCTAACTACATAGGAATCTGAGTGCATTTCGTTCTTAAAATTAGTATTCCACAAATATATTCTATTGGCATTTGTTGAGGTAGAGCTTTGTTGCCCTGATGCTCTCGATGTCTCCGTCTAATGCGCAAATACATCATGCAGACGACGGAAGCGATGTCCTGCCAGTCGCAGTGTCATGTTCCGCGTCTCCGGCAGCATCACTGTAAGGATGAGGAAGCATACTACCATGACAATGCCCACACCCAGATAGTACTGGAATAAGTCGACACTCTTTCCGATTGTGACAATCACAATGATGTGAATCAACTGCTCCATGATCACGATTATAGTAATGAGATACGGCTTGATCCTCAAGGGGAATGCCTCACCCAGGTAGGCGGGAGTGCTGGAGACGAACATGCCAGCGAAGATTTGGTATGCCATTGAGATCTGGCACACCTTTTGCATTTCCACCGGGTTGAGAACACTCAATGAATTGGAATAGATGCCGGCCATGCCGAGCATCAAACCTGCCATGCATATAAGTCCCAGCATAGAAAGGAGCTTACGTCCCACCTTGTCCATGATAAACAGGGCGATGAGTGTTCCAATCCAGCGAAGGATTCGCCACACAATGATCGGCCAGCTGTAAGTGGTTCCTTGCCAGGCAACTGTGCTAGTTATGATTGTATAGGTTAGAGGCAACGAGAAACTGAAGGCCACCAGACAGCGACACAGGAACATCTTGAAGAAGGGCACAATGGCAACAGTTAGTTCATGGACCAAGGTCTCACTTGTGCCCTCCGCCACATAGAGATTGTTCTCTCCGAACGCGACCTTGCAGTCTTCTGTGCTGGCCTTCTTGTCCAGCAGTTCCCACTGGCAAGTGTTTGCCTTCTTGGCATTGTTCCGCCTCAGATAGAAGATGGGCGACTCCACGGATAAAACTAATATGCCTATTGCGATAACAGCAAATCCAATGCCAATAATGCCATGCACTTGATTGTTTGCAATGGGCAGAGCTGGGTCCCAATTCGAGTCCATAATCACTTGGACGGCAATGCCGAATCCCAAACCGGACTGTTCCACGGCACACCATTTGCCCCTCTCATTGTTTGGCGCCACCTCCGAGTTGTGTATGATGAAAGCCACTGTGATGAGGCCAATCCCAATGCCACCAATGTATCGAGCTGCCACCATGGCATTGTAATTGTAGGGCGCACTCACACAGATGATGGCATCGATCAATTGGAATACAATTGACACGCACTAGATGGATTAAAGATTTAAAATTAGCATCTAAATACGATAATTACTCATTCAATTTGTTACTGACATAAAAGAATATCTTGGGCAGCTGTGAAACACTGAGAGATGCGAAAAGAGCTCCAATGATGACGCCAATGAACCAACTGAACTGAAACTGTTGAGTATTGGGAATGCCAGTGTATAAATTCCATCCAAGACCCTGGGCCATATCCATGCCACCATACGAAAACACAACCATGCCTATAAGACAGGATTTATGAAAAATAGAAAGAATATTACATACTTTCTTCTTTTTGCACCATTGTTTACATAACATTGACTGATTTGTTAGTTTGTGGCAACACACCTGTTATGAAACTATGAAGTCTCTGTCTGTTGACACAACAACCATTTACTTTACTCTTATGCCGAGTATCACTGATCACCTCGATGGTGACCTGTTGCTGCTGGTGTTGACCTATAGCCATATTGATCACTTCGCTTCAACCGCTGTTTGTTCGTTCGTTTCGAAGGCAATGCCAAAACTGATTTCAAATGTACAATTTCTTGGGCATTTATAACCGATAGCATGGCTCCGTCGTATCCATATCTATAACGCTCAAATATATTGTAACTACATCGATTGGGCGACAGATAACATGCGGCGTTACCTGATTGTGTGATTCATTCGTCCCGACTTCGGCACGTTCCTATTCGTATACTCCACATCGAACTAAGCCCTGATAAGAACTTCTGTGGGAGGCTCTCAATAGATTTTGTAAGGTGCTCAATTTATGTGACTCATTTGACCACTGGGGGCTCTAATGCTCTCACTAGGAAACACCCGCACTGAATCAGCCCGCTTAACTTGACAGATTGATGTGATGTATCTACTGAATTTTTGATGTATTACCACATTAAGTTTTCGAAATTAGGAAGAATAATACAATTTTAGTTTCTTAGTTGGAAAGTGTATTACTATCTGGAATTCGTCTGGCTCCTATCTACGTTACACGTTTAGCTGCTATCTATAAACCCACATTGTATATTTAACGCCATTATCATTCTTCAAATACTGTGATTTTACGTGAATCGAGCATACTCGTAAGTCTATCAGCGGCAAACCTCCAATACTTTATTCCATTTTACTTTAACATTTTAATCCTTCAACTTTAAAGTATAGATGAATTAAAATTATTGGCATTATATTATAAAAGCCGTGAAATTTATGAATGTTTTTTGCACTGAGTTTTAATTATTTTTATTTTCTATTCATTTCTGTTTACTATAGCTCGATTTTCACAGAAGCGATTTGTGAGTACTTTAATTCAATTTCTTTTTTCTTGACGTTAAATAATGATTAGTAATCATAATCTTTAGTAATTAGATAATTAGATAAGATTAGATAGGTTTTGCCAATTATTTAATTATTACGATTACATAAAATCAAAAATAATCTAAAATTATTACAATTATTCAAAAATAATCAGAAAAATTAAAAACAATCTTTCTGATTATTTCGGATTATTCTTGAGTTTTTCTGATGATTTTTGATTGTTTTTGATTATTTATGACTATTTAGTAAAAATCAAATTATTTTAAATTTTCACAATCAAAGTAGCTAAAATAATCAGTAAAAATAAAAATTAATCCGAAATAATCAGAAAAATTATTTTAGATTATTTTTTATTTTTTCTGATTATTAATTTTAGATTATTTCTGATTTTTTGTAATCGTAATCATTATATAATCACAAATTTTTCAACAGTGTCACTATATAGTCACTACGATTATTTCCAAAAATAATTTAATTGAAATCTAACAGCTATGATTAAAATCAACAATTCAGTGAAGTTTGTTCATCGTAGTTCATGTGAAGAATTAAGTTCAGACGTTGAATTTTTGATTGACAACCTTTTCTAAATCTGCAAGCTGTCAAAACTTTGTCAAAACCTAATCGACTTTCTGGCGAAGTGTCAATTTTATAGTTTTTGACCTCTAATTTGATTCTTCAATGCTATTTATATGGAAATTGAAAATTCCAGCTTTTTTTATAAAGTGCATTTTTATTAATGATCGTTCTATAGCACAAATGTATAGCCACACCTTGACCTATCCTGGCGCGACGGGCCATATTAGGCAAATGCCTAATATAGAAAGGTCCCCCCCCCCCCCCCACCTGCAACGTCTTCATTAGCTGGGAACGCAAACCAACATCATTAATGTTGCAGCAACAGTCGACACGCGTTGCCCGGAGGCAACCCAAGAACATCCCTGAGGCGGCAATCTCAAGTGTTTGCTTGAGTTGTTTCAAATTGCGTAATGTCTGCACTGGAGTCGACTTCATCTCCATCGCCATCTCCATCTCCATGGCCATAGTCAGTGTAAGCCAATCTATCTTGTTGCGCATCAAACTGTCAAATTGTACACATGTCTCCGAGTGTCACACTCTGTGGCATGAAAGACGATGGCTACGACTGGGGAATGTTAACTCTGGGCTGGGATGGTCCATGTCATTTGTCGTTGCTCGACAAATTATCCAAATGCGATGCCAAATGGTCATGGGTTCTAGCTTTGCCTCGGCTCATATTTTGAGACATTCAAGTACATACATTTATATGAGTTTCTACACCAAGTTCTCTAATGGCGCAAAAATTATGAGCGCCGCATCAAGAGTCTTAGCACATGGTGCCCATAACTCACACTCGGCTTCAGATACAAATACTGAAAGAGAAACAGAAACAGATACAGATACAAGCGACAAGAAGAGATGAGCACTTTGCATCAATTTCTATGTCTGTCTTTGCTTTAAGGAAGCGTCTGCCACTGCCACTAATGGAGTCTAATTACTCCGACCGACAGGCGACGACCGATGCGGATCCCTCTCAGCGCTTTAGCTAATAAAAGCATATTAAAACGTTTGTCGTTCTTATGCTCGACAGACAGCCAGACAGATAGAAAACATTGCGACTTGCCGATTGCTCATTATTTATTTTCGTACTTCCCAAATAAAGCGTAGACCCCTCCGATTGTGCATCACAATTAGCTAAGTTGCTATTTTGGTTTGTTAAGACATCGAACGTCTCCAGTCTGAATGCTTGGCCCAGAGGATCTTTTTCTACATGTATACGTCAAGATGCTGATGACCTCCGTCTACTCTGGGGGAGGCTTTTTAACGAGAGGCTGTCAACCTGAGTCAAAAATTAAGTAAACTATCGTTTGGCTAGAGGTATAAGCAATAAATGCTTTCAAGTAGATATTATTATTTTTTATTGTAAAAAATAATAAAGATAAAAAAAAAAAATTGACTTAATGTAAACGCCCGGGATTGAACCGGGGGCCTTCCGCGTGTTTGGCGGATGTGATAACCACTACCACCACGGAGACACAACATCTGCAATAATTAGAAAAATTAAATTTCGAAAATAAAATTATTTGTCTAAGCTACGCCTACCTGTTCCGATACCTGCATTGCTGATATGAAAGCACACAGCATACTCGCAATCAAATATTTACGCAATTCTCAAGAGAAAGATGTAAAAAAAAATTATGCAAAAAAAATATAAAATTAATAATAAAATAAAAAAATTGTTATTGCCGAAACCCGGGATTGAACCGGGGACCTTTAGATCTTCAGTCTAACGCTCTCCCAACTGAGCTATTTCGGCTGTCGAGCAAGCTCTGGAAAACTTGGGATCAAATACGAAAGCACTTCAGCATATAATGTAGATTATTAATGCAACTGATCAAATTTCAAGGTGAGGTTAGACGTACATAGGTTCAAGGCTCAACCGATGTCGATATCACCCAGAAGTCAGTCGGTCCATTGTGATGTCTGATAGGCTAAAGGATTATTTAGGATGAGGGGGGTTGATAGGATATAGGGAAGGAGGTTTGAGAGTTTAGTCTGTGTCCTCTAGCCGATCCCTTTGGGCTAGGCGCGCCCATTGAATCACCCAATGGAGTCTAGGAAAAGTGCCACGTCCTCTGCCCAGTTCGTCAAAGAAAGGCTTCCCGAGGAACCAGGTTCGCTTTCTAAGAAGTGCAGGCCAGCCACAAAGAAGGTGTTGGACACTCTCCATCTTCTCTTCGTGCGCACAGCTGCAACAGAAGTCCTGGTAGGGTCCACCATACCGCTGTGCCATACAACCCCTGTCCTTATCATGTTCTTGTTAAAGTGTAGGAGCTCGGAAGGTCGCTTTGAACTGTGTCTTGGCCAGAGTGCTTTAGAGACCTGGCAGCCCAGTACAGCTGCCAAGTGTCTGACTGACAGATCTTGTTAGTTCCGAGAGAGCGTACTATCCGGTCCGATCCGGTCCTAGCACACTCATCAGCCATCTGGTTGGCCGACACCCCCGAGAAAAGTCTGATAGAGTGTTGCTGGCATTGTTCATTATGATCAAAAAAATAAAATATTGGTGCAAACTTAATTAAAAATAAAAAAAATAGAAATAAAATAAAAAAAATTGATATTGCCGAAACCCGGGATTGAACCGGGGACCTTTAGATCTTCAGTCTAACGCTCTCCCAACTGAGCTATTTCGGCCGTTGTGCAAGCTTCGGCAAACTTGGGATCAAATACGAAAGCACTTGAGTATAAAAGGCTAATTATAAATGCAACTGAACATATTTCCAACTTTGGAACATAAGATACATACAGTACTGTCTAACGCAATAGGTACACTTACAAACAGTCACCGTGACAAACGCCTGCTGTTTTGCACAATTCTATAAATAGAAGGACGCTTTCCCAGTTTCACATAGGCACATACATATGTACATACATATGTACATACATATGTATGTATAGTACATATGCTTATGCTTTATTTAAATGCACAACTTTTGGCGCAACTTTTTTGTTTTTGACAGACAGCCATGAAAACAGCGTTGACAGTTGCATGTCTTTATAAATTTGGTGCAGTTGCAAAACTTTTTGCAGCTGCAATATTATGAAATTCAAAAATTCCCCTTCCCGCCAACCCATGAATGCTACCAGGTCCAGTGCATCTTTTAAATATTACAGATGATTTTACGTACATCAAACAAACTTTTCTAGCTGAAAATTGTCAGAGTCAAAATAAATTAATAATAATAATAATTTGTATACAAAGTTTTGAAAGAGAGAGAGAGAGAGAAAAGATGGGAGACATTAAGCACATTTATTACATTGAATTGTAAATTTAATGATGCTTGTGCGCAAAAATGAAAAGTATATAGCTCTTTTAATGGTTCTCAACGCCAGCAGCGAAGCACAGTATCTCAGAGTACGGGAAAGTGAAAATTTCGTTTTGGCACTGTTTCAAAATGTGCTGTGTGGAAGACTAAGTGTTCACAGGCATTTATAAATATATTGGCAAAATAAACTTTGAACTTTTTGGCATGCCAAAAAAAACATGAACAAACTTGTAAACATAATTTACAACATTTTTTTTTCTTGCAAAATAAAACATTAAAGTCTACAGATTCCAATGGGAATTCTCAGATAAGGTTTTTACGTGTCAACAAGTGTTTGAATAACCTGATACATATATTTTGCGTGATCTCTTTTTGACTTGGTCTTCTCTATCTCCCGCTTGCTCTCTTCTTTCTTTCTCCTTTTTGATTGTGCAACTAATGCGGCTTCCGTTTGACGCAATGTGTTGAAAGCTGAGCCCCGACAGACATCGGATCTCAGTTATTGTTGTCGTTATTAATGTAGATGTTGTTGTCGTTGTGGAGGGACAGCTTCACCTTTAACCAATGATTCACATTCCTGAAAGCCGATCGCAGTAGCAGTCGAAATTCTTTAGAAAACCACACACCACACACGCCCACCAACCAGCCAGATATGATTTATAGCCTGCCCACAGAGAGAGCGGCAACTCTGTGGCGGCAACTCTGCACCGTTGAAATTGTTGACCACAGCATTTAGTCCAAGGTAAGCAACTTTTGTATAGTCGTTGTCGAATTTTTTGAGTGTTTTCGGTGGCATCAGCACAATTTTCATGGTCTGGCCAGGCATCGCCCTACCTGGAGACATTTTTGCTTTGTGACTATTTGCACTGCCAACAACAAATGCGACAACAACAACAATGTTGGAGACAACGACAACATTCTTGTGATATGTCACGAGAATGTTTTAACATTTGCACTAGAATTTCTATTTTTGCTACGACTCCTCCTCTGGCAGCTAACAAAACTCTCCCCCAGCTCGCAATCGCATATACTGAGTATTTCAATTTAAATTTGGATTTGTATTTGGTTTGGATTCGTTGGATTCGTAATCGTATTCACCGTTTTTGTCGGCCAGACCTTGAGGCGTTCCCAACAAGTGCAAATTGCTTTCGCGGTTGCTTTTGTTTAAAGTTGTTTCACAATTTTCGAAATTAGATTTAAGTTGTTTAGAAGTGAAGTTCGAGTATTCGACTTGGATGATGATGATGATAATGACAATGATGGTATTCTGATTAAGGAATACCCTAGGAAAATTTAAAAATAAATAGCTGACTCTGCTATGAATCCCTTCCCCCCAATCACTGCATTTTTGCCACATATTCGACATAAGAAAATGTCAACTTTGGTTTATGCAAATGCCAGTCAACTTTCCGAATGTCCTTTGGCAAACAAGTTGCTTTCGAATGCAAATTGACAAACTGTGAAACGGGCAAAAAAATAAAACCGCAGTTGAAGTAAGTTTCCCGTTAGTAGGATTGTTTTTTTGGGGTTGAACTGTGCAATGTTTGGCAAATGTTTCGTTAGTTTATTTTCCTTCATTTTCTGATTTTCATTGCAGTTATTTTGCCCTATGTATAAATATAACATGACTTTTGGCTGTCACTGTTTGTGAGTTTTTGCCAGTTTACTGTAGCAGAAAATTGTCAAAGCTTTTTAAGTGGGTCACTGTTTGATTTGATTTGTTTATGTCACCACAGCAACAACTAAAACAGGAACAGCAACAACAAAAACTCGTGTAGGGCTTGTCCTAGTCATGTGCTAAAAATTATTTATGCCTACTTTTTGTTGCCTGTACTCGTAATTGGCCAATTCTTTAGGCCAAATGGACATATGAAAAGCTCCTCAGTTGCATTGCCACAGTCAGAGCCAGAGTTGGTATCAGTCATGGCCATAATAACCACAGCAATTAACTGCAGCTGTTGCCATTTAACATTTGACATTTGCGGAATTTGCAAATAATATAAAAAATTGCGAAAACATTAATTACCTGCCAATTATTACAATATATGTCTTCTTCTATCGATTAAAACTTTATCAAAATGTCAACAGAAAACATAAATAATATAAATAATTGCAAATATGTAAAAATTTCAAAACATGAGTTGAGGAATCGAGTATACAAATTTAACACGATTACGATTAAATAAATAGAAGGATTAGGTTTCGAAATAAATTTTAGTTGCTCAACTCGATTTTGATGAAAGTAAATAAACTTTAAATTCAAAAAAACTTTTCGATTTTATAGTTCTCTCTGCCATACAGCAGCTCTTTAATTGCTGATTTTTTATTTGCTGCAAATAAATAGATTTTTTTTTGCGCATTCCAGAACAATTTGTCGGCATTGTTGCGCTAGAAGCTGCGGTTTTGAATGTATTCAAATTTAAATACATATGTACATACATACATTTAATTTGTGTTTATTTATTTTTCCTCTTTTCTTTTATTAAACAAAATAAATTTCGCTGCCGCGTTTCCCTCACAGACACTCATACTTACACTCACATTCAGAAATGAATAAAGAAAACGTCGGAGGCGCATTTGACATTTGTTTTGTGTTTACTTCGTCGTCGTCGTCGTCTTCGACGTCGACGTTGCGTCGTCTGACACTTGTCTGCCAATCCGAACGTGCGCCAAAGTCATTCACATTGAGCAGGTTTTGTATTTCTCCTTCAGTTTGTGCACTCATTTCATTTTTTAGCTGTGCACTTGTACTTTTGAAAAATGAACAAAGAATTTGAATACATTTTTTCATATTTTATACCCTATAAAAGTCATAGACACAGTTATGATCGACGCTATCAAATACGACATCAAAATTAATTCACATTTAATGTATCTAAACAATTGTGAAATCACTTGAAATCCAGCGTATCTTAAGTAGATTATTCTTAAGCATTTTATTAATTTATCTGAACTCATTTCATTTTTTAGCTGTGCACTTGTACTGTTTTAAAAATTAACAAAGAATTTGAATACATTTTTTCATATTTTAATACCCTATATAAACGTGGGTTTAGGTGTAAGACACAGTTATGATCGACGCCATCAAATACGACTTTATTAAACGACATCAAAATTAATTCACATTTAATGTATCCAAGCAATTGTGAAATCAGTGGAAATACAGCCTATTTTAATTAGAATATTATATAAATAACACAATTTTATTTTTTGACTGCAGTTTCATAGACAAGTAATTGTCAAATTTTTATATATTTTTTTATATTTTATTTATACATTTTTTTATGTATTCTTAAGTAAATATTTTACCTAGATCAGTTATTACACAACTTGTGTTACTCTGAATCTTTCGTAACGACGAACACAACTCAAATATTAATGGCCAAAAGCTGCTTAGCTTAACTGTCTCATGGAGTACACATTTTTGGCTCCCATGCGTGTCCAAAGTTTGTTGTAGAACCGCTCACCTTCTTCTTACCTCCCTCCCTCCCTCCTGGCTTCTAGCTTAATAACGGCTAAGGCTACAGCTAAGTGACATTTACCACATGTACGCAAGTAGTTAACGTCTTGTTCTCATGAATGTTGTGGGCTGGCATAAATCGAAGTTAGAAGAGGCAGAAGAACGTTAGGCAAGTGAGTGTGGAGGCGTCTTACAAAGCCCACACCTTCAACATCTTCGGACTCCTTCTCTCTCACTTATTGTTTGGTATTTGCAGCGCATGATTTAGTTTTTAAATAGTTATTTAGTTAGTTAAGCGTTAAATTGACTTGGCAGCTCTTTAACTGGCCTGCTCTGTTAATTGTCTAATTAAGCGCTGAGTTGAGACCCGGAGGAGCAACAACCCACGCAACTTGCTCCAAATTTGCAGACGTCAGTTAAGGCAGTCCCAGTCCATGTCCATATCCATGTCCAAGACGGATGCGAGTTGCCCACACTTGGACAACTTCTCGTATTTGCACATGCGTGTCGTTGACTTGTCCGCTAATGAGCCATGAGTCCAACTCGACAGACAGACGGACGGACAGACAGAGTTGCTCCAACGGAGCTGATAAGCGAGATATATCAACTGGATACCAACTGTCGCCTGGCTGTCGGATTAGCGGCATCAAGAAGTCAACATCACTTTATTTGCATATTCATAAATCTGCACTTAGCACGAAAGCGAGCAAATTGCAAAGCTACCGGGTCAGAGAATGCGTCTAAGGAATGATACATACAATTGGCCTGATCTGAGCGCTAATTGAAATATGTATTTACTTTTAATTGAATATACATCTGTCTGCTTCTTTATCGTTGCCCTGTCTCCAGTTTTGTTTACTTCTGCTGTGTAATCACTTAATATTATAATCTGATATGCATTTATTTCACTCTTCGAGTTCAGAGTCGGGTAGAAAAACACTCGCTGAATCAGCGTAATCTTAATATCTTTGGAATTTAAATAATTTTGATGTTTGGTCAATGATGCAACTGAATTTTGATAGATGATAGATCCTTGAGTCTTGAGTCACACTAAATATACTGTGTAAATTTTGTTAGTTAATTTTTAGATAAGTATGTGAAATAGGGAATATAAAAAATCAGGAACCGAAACTGTTATGAGGAGTATAAAAAAAATTACTTTTAATAATTACTTAAAGACTTTTACTTTATAAATCATACTTATAATTATTTTCGATTAAAAAAATAAAAATTATAAATAATTATTAATATTAATTTTTTTTATATTAATCAAAAATTTTGATTAAATTTGATTTTTTTATTTAAATTAGGTTATCATCTTCCTGATAACCAAATTTACAAATTTTGAAAATTTATTATTTTTATCTTGAGTATTAACAAAGATATTCTAAAAAGACTTTTATAAACAATTTTATATTATTAAAGTTTTTAAAGTCTAATATGTTGTCAATTCAAAAATAATAGTTATTTTAAGCTTTTAATTTTTTTCCTCACAAATAAAAGTCTTTCGAGACTTTTATTTTTTTTTGTCTCAAATATAAGTTAATTGGCTGTTTGCAGATATACTGTTTTTACAAACAATTTGATGTATTTCAAACAAAAATCGCATTAGTCCTTATATGTGATTTTTTGAGTTGAAATTTTGATCAATAACAGTCATTTTCAGTTCCTGTAAAAATAAATAAACATTATTACTTATAAACAACTAAACTCATCTTCCGACTGTCAACTGAAATGGATTATGTACAAATCAAAGAATTAATCACTACATATCATTATTTTTACATTATTACATTTCATCACGATCGTGTAATAAACTCAGAAGCAGGGATTAAAACCCTAACCGAAACCGTTTTATGTGTTCAGCTCATATTTTAAAATATTAATAACATTTAATTTCGTATTTTTACAAAGATAGAGACCAATCAGACCTACATAAGTTCAGCTGCAGAAGACGACATGTAAAATTACTGGATTAAATCAATGCAAATATCGTTTCATTGGCCGTGTTCACCAAGAACAAATCGACAACAGAAAATCGATGAAATTTGCATGATTATTCTGGTGAAATGCAGTGATTAGCAATCATGATTTCAAATTTTGTGATTATGATGACTGAAAATTCATCAAATATTCATATTTGATTAGAGGGAAATAAAATAGAAATAGAAATAAAATAGAGAAACTGAAACCGATATTCGTTTCGGTTTTAATCCCTGCTCAGAAGTTAATATACCCTTTGTACTTTTAAGATACAGTGTCAGACGTTTTGAATATACTTTAATTTTAACACAAAGAAGCACCGCTGACTCATCATCTTTTGTAATTTGAAACCAAAAACCATTTAGATAATCAGTAGAATCTATAAAATGCGAGAAGAATGCAAAGATTATAAAATAAAAACTAAATAAAGCGTGGGATAAGTTTTAAAAAAAAGCAACGGAATCAAAGGACAACAATGGCTATAAAGCTATAGCACGAGATGAATTTAACCAATGAATGTCTCTCTCGAAAAGATACCAGCAGTAAACATGAAAAAAAGATAGTTCTTTAAATATCATTTGATGTCCTATTCTAAAAGGTCGACCGCCTTTTTTTCGATGCCAGCCCAATAGAAATACCTTGGCAAAAACCCTTTAAAAATAGCTTTAGAAATCTGAGTACAAAGGCTACAACTCTTAAAATGTTGTAATAAAATTTTACGAGCGGTTGGCAACAGGCACGACTTTAAAGAATCGACCTGTCGAGAAGCTCCATCCGAACAAAATGAATAACAAGGCAGACTAACAAACTAACAATGACTGAGAGAAGAAGTGGCTAAAAAGCCAAACAAGAAAGCAAAGCAAAGCAAAGAAAAGGATACAAAATAAATATCGTGAAATTCATGAATGAATCAGAATCAGAGAATCGTGTTGCCTTGGCGAATGGACTTGAGCTGCTGTTGCTAGCCGGGCACACGTTCTCTGTGGTCCGGGATGCAGACACAGACTCAAACTGAGATTTAAACTGAGACTGAGACCAAGACTCAGATCCAAGTTCAGGTTCCAGGGTGCAGGTCACTGGCTGCGCATGCGTGACGTGCGTCAAAGGCAGCAGGCGGTTGGAAGAAAAAAGAGCAACTCCTTTTTAGCGCTTTATGCTTGTATCTCCTTTTTGGAGACCGGCCAGAAACATGTTTCCATTTAAGGGCCATGGACTTGGGTCATGCTGGGCAGCCAAAGCAAAACTCGTTCCTGTCCATTGTCCGTTGTTCGTCTCTCTGAGTCGTTGTTGCATTTTAAACAACCTTGGGGAATAAGGAAGTCAATGTTGATGTTGGACTCAAATTCGGGGGTCGGAGTCCAAGTGGAAGACGCTGACGCCGACAATTTCCAGCTGCTTTCAACACCACAAAAAAAGACCAAAAAACAAAAATAAAAGAAGATCCACTTCAGCTGTTTCAGCTTTCTTTTGAGCCGCAATGCATTGCAATTTTCTACCACTCGATCGGCGAATGCAGCATAATTGAGCATAAATAAATAAATGCCAGGCAAAAGGCAAAAGATTGCATTCACCCGGCCACTCAGACAAACAGACAGACAGACTTGTGTATATAGTACTCATTTGTATATTTTATTTTGTATTGTGCGCCTTCAAGTGGCCCATTGAGGCGCCTTCGATCTCTGTATTTGCCAGCTATTTTTGTGGCAAACTTGCGTCTGTTTGTTTTTCACATAAATGGCCACATTCTATATTTTACAAAGCAAAAATAACAGCAATTTGCCTTTTGCCCCATTTGAATGCAGCTGAAATTGCGGCAATAATTCGATTCAAGAGGAATATACTATGCACATATATTTTAGGACTCTATTACTAGCTTCTAGAATTTCAATTGAAATTGAGTTTTTATTTTCTACTCAAGTTGAAGTAAACAACGATTTGATATATACAACAAAAGCATTTGCAGAGCAGACTTTAACTCTTTATGTCTCTGAAATTTTAAGTAAAAGAGTCGAGGTAAACCTAAAAAAAAGAGCACAACTTTAAGAGAAATCATGTAAAGAGTAAATGGTACTCTTAGCTAAGTGAAGGGCACAGCACTTGGTTAATTAATTGTTGGCTAAGAGTGGAAACATTTGGCTTAATCTGTCAAGGCCATATCGATTATTTGTTGCATACAGAAGTCAAAAGTTCAGTAAACTGAACTGAGCTGATGTTTATTTAGATTTATGAACAACTAGTGTTCAGGAAATTTATAAAATTTAAGCTTGCTGAAAGCCAAAGTTTAAGCCAACTTCTTTGGTTGGAATTACAACGGCAAAAGCTCTTTACTGCTGCGGCCACTACATAAATCACACTTAGGGCAACTCTATAACAGCAGCTCCTACTCAAATGCAGGTTGCACCTTTTACTTTACCTGTGGTGCTCAGCCCAATGCCAAGCGCAAGAGCACATTAAATGCATCTGAATTTTACGTGAAATTGCAAGCGAAAAACATTGACTGCCACGGGTTGAAGGAGCGGGAGCGGGAGCAGGAGCAGGAAAAGCCAAAGCCAAAGCTATTGCAGTTTTCACTTAAACGGCAAGTGGCACATAAATTTCAGCAAGGACATTCGTGCACTTAAAGAAACATCAACAAAAAGGAGCAACAACAACAACAACAGCGACTGCGATGACAGCCAAGGCATTTCCTGATAAGTGAACAAAATGCTTACAGCTCTCATTTGGTTGAGTCCCAGTACCGAAATCCTTGCAGAAATCTGTCGCCAAGGACTCTCGAGTCGATGCGCCAAGTCAAACGGCGCAGCGAATTTTGAGACCCGTGACGAATCGGGGTGGGGATTTAGGTGGAAACGAACTTAACCCAATTAAGATATGCAAATCTTAAGAAATTACGAGTTAAATTTTGGTGAAAAATATTCTTTAATACATGTCAAAGAAAACTGGAATTATTTATTATACTTAGTAAAATTATTACCATTTAATAATGGTTATTTTTCTTTTCTATTTGTTGGAATTTGAGTATTCAGCTGAATAAAATTAATTATTTTATTTTTTATTAATAATCGGGGCCCGTAACGATTATAATTTTTAAAATATAAATTATTAAATAAAAGTTATTTGTTGATTTTTATCAAAAAAATTAATTGAAAACTCTTATTTTTCGATCTAAATAAAAAAATTATAATACAATAATTAAATTTCTTTTTTTATTTAAAAACTATAATTTATCTGTTATTTTAAAATTATAATTCAGCAATTGAAAAAAAAAAAAATATTTTTCAATTTTTATTATAAAAGTTGAAAATACGAATTATTTTTCAATTTTATTATAAAAGTTGAAAAATATAAACTGACTGTAAATGTTTTTTGAATTGGAAGGCATATATCCAACAGTGACTTGTATAGTATACACATAGTCATAGCCAAGGAGAGTCGGAGCGACGTTACCCTCCCACCCCTCACCACCCCCTTGTGAATGAAATACACCTTCCGGTTCAAAAGACATTTGCATTAGATTTTTATTATTCAACTTTTTTAAAAAAATAATTCCTATATTTAATTTTTATAATAAAAATTTAAAAATAACTTTTATTCTATAATTTTTAAATAAAAATTGAAAATAAAAGTTTATCCAGTTTCATATAACTGCTATTTGCGGTCCCTGTTAATAATTGATTCCCAAAGACATTTTTAAATTTTAATGATTGGTAAGTAAATATAATAAATTAAATTATAGAGTAATGTCTCTTCATTATTAAGTTTAACTTATTGTCTTTCTACAAATATTATTAACCTATTGATTTTCCTGCGATTTCTCACCATAGTTGTCTTCTCTGTCTCCTTGCAGTATAAATTGACTTCACGCGTTTCTCACGCGTTTCGCACGCGATTCTTACAGTCGCTTGATGATGTGGCTGATGACTTAAATTGAAGCTGCTGCGGAAATAAATCTTTGCTTAGCCGCAGTCTTAATCTAAGGTAAAAAATGCAGCAAATCAGGAGTCATCTGGTCATTTACTGCCTGGCGCTGTTTGTCTTTGGCCTAAATTTACTGCTAAGCTGCGCTGAGGGCAGAGAACAGCAATCAGTTGGCCAGGAGGGACATCAAAGTCAGCAGCATCAGCACAAGCAGCAGCATCGTAGCCACGCAGGTGGATCGTCTTCGAAGCGCTTCTCCCGGGACTCGAACGCGGCTCGGGAACGTCGCCCCAATATTGTGTTCATCCTGACGGACGATCAGGATGTGGAACTTGGCTCACTCAATTTCATGCCGCGCACTTTGCGACTGTTGCGGGATGGAGGAGCCGAGTTCCGTCACGCGTACACGACGACCCCAATGTGTTGTCCGGCCCGGTCGTCGCTGCTGACGGGCATGTATGTGCACAACCACATGGTGTTCACCAACAACGACAACTGCTCCAGTCCCCAGTGGCAGGCGACGCACGAGACGCGATCCTACGCCACGTATCTGTCGAATGCGGGCTATCGCACCGGTTACTTTGGCAAGTATCTGAACAAGTACAATGGCTCGTATATTCCGCCGGGTTGGCGTGAATGGGGTGGTCTGATCATGAACTCCAAGTACTATAACTACAGCATCAACTTGAACGGACAGAAGATCAAGCATGGCTTTGACTATGCCAAGGATTACTATCCCGATCTTATAGCCAACGATTCAATTGCATTTCTTCGCTCCTCCAAGCAGCAAAACCAAAGAAAACCCGTTCTACTCACCATGAGTTTCCCAGCGCCACATGGACCCGAGGACTCGGCGCCCCAGTACAGTCATCTCTTCTTCAATGTGACCACGCATCAGTGAGTTTAGTATAAATTCCGTATTTATGCAAATAATTTCAAGACTGCCAGAATTGGGACACAAAAATTAGGAACAATGTAGTTAGGCAGTTAAAATAAGGAGATAAAATATTGGAAAATCAAAAATTGAAATATACGATATAAAAAATCTTGTTATGTGCATTGTTGAGTTGAAAATGGAACCAAATTAAAATTTTTTGTTGGTATTTAAAAATATTTAAACAATTTTAAATTACATGTTTTCCTTATTTTTTTTTTTAATTTCTTTTTTTTGGTTTCAGTTTTTTTTTTTAAATTTAATTCTAAGTTTTTTTTATATATTTTTGTTGAGGATTCAAAAACAATAAAGCTATTTTATTATATTTATATTATAATATTATTATTATTTATAAAATTGCAAATTAACAATTATTTTCAAATTTTTATTTTAAAGTTACGAAATAACAATTACTCTTAACTTTTATTTAAAAAGTCAAAAATAATCGTTAAAATTCATTTTGTTTAATAAAAGTTGAGAAATAACTCTTATTTCTGATTTTATTCAATAAAAATAAAAAATTAGAGTTACTTTTGATTTTTATTTTAAAAGTTACAAATAAGAATTATTCTGTAACTTTTATTTTAAAAATAAAAAAATAAAAGTTAAGTTGCAATATCTTTTGAACCAAGTGAGGATCCGATGTCAAGGATCCGATTATTTTCTATTATTTTAACGATTATTTTTGACTTTTTAAATAAGAATTTAAAAAAAGAATAAAATTTGATTTATATCTTAAAAATTGGAAATAGGAGTTTTAGGCTGATATCGATAGTCCCGACTAAAATCAGGAATTTTGGTGTTTACCATTTTAACATACTGTAGCATATTTCCTTCCCTTTGATTTTTTTAGCTGAAATTAGCATTCATAACTCTTATTTGCAGTCCCTGATTTTAACCTATTATAATATTTGTGAAATAGATTTTTTTCGTCATTTTTTATTTTCTGGTGTTAAATTTTTTAGCTTTAATGACATTCTTTTGCGTAGGAGGACAATTTTTATAAATAAAATGTAATTTATTATAAAAATGAACCACATCGGCCTTATTAACCCACAAAGTGAATAGTACCAAAAAAAAAAAGGTTTTTTGTTTAATTTATTCAAAGCTTTTTATTTTGTTTTTCATATTTTAATCTGGATTCAAAAGCTTTCAAGCTGTTTATTTTTGCCTTAGTGAAATAGATTTTCTAATTCAATTTTTAATACAATACATTTTCTACGTTTTAAAATTAGAATCGACGTTCTTTTAGTATTTTTAATGTTATTCTAAGTTTAATTTTGTCTTTTTATTTGCAATACTAACAAATATATTCCCCTTCACTTGCAGCACTCCGAGCTATGATCATGCGCCCAATCCCGACAAGCAATGGATCCTCAGGGTCACCGAACCCATGCTGCCCGTTCACAAGCGATTCACCAACGTTTTAATGACGAAGCGTCTGCAGACACTCCAAAGCGTCGATGTGGCCGTGGAGCGGGTCTACAATGAGCTGAAGTCACTGGGTGAACTGGACAACACGTACATTGTCTACACCTCGGATCATGGCTATCATCTGGGTCAGTTTGGTCTGATCAAGGGCAAGAGTTTTCCCTTTGAGTTCGATGTGCGAGTGCCCTTCCTCATACGTGGACCCGGAATACAGGCCTCCAAGGTGTAAGTGCTGGAATTTTGATCGGATGAGTTAATGCATTAATTCTAATTTGAATGTGCTTCGACAGCGTCAACGAGATCGTATTGAATGTGGACCTGGCGCCCACATTCCTGGACATGGGTGGAGTGCCAACTCCTCCGCACATGGATGGACGCAGCATCTTGCCATTGTTGCTCAGTCGTAATCGCATTGTGCGGGACAATTGGCCCGATAGTTTCCTTATCGAGAGTTCAGGTCGTCGGGAGACAGCGGAGCAGATAGCCGAATCTCGAGCACGCTTGTTGGCGGAGCGACAGAGCATGAAACTGGTCAATAGCACCTTGCTGGAGGACTTACTGGCCACCGGGAGCAGCAGCAGCAGCAGCATCAGCAGTACGGTAGCCACTCTGCTGAGCTCCGTGGCAACCACGACAGAGCAAGAGGATCTCGAAGATGACGTGGATACCGACAATGAAGATGATGACGCGGATGCGGATGCAGATGCGGATGGTGCCATGGACAGCTCTGCACCGTCACTGGACGACGAGGAGCTGGAGGATGCCGCAGCCGAGGAGGATGAGGACTTTGAACTGGAGGAGCAGGAGCACGATAACAGTCTACCCCTGCCTCCCTACATCACGAAGATGATGCGACTCAACTCGGAGTGCTCGGATCCCGCGCTGCTCAAGAACTGCCTGCCTGGCCAGAAATGGAAGTGCATCAACGAGGATGGACGTTGGCGCAAGCACAAGTGCAAGTTCCATGTGAGTACTACAAATAATAAATTATTTATTTAATCAGTCCAAAAAATGTTTTTTAACAATTAAAAAATTATGTATTATTTACAATTAAAAAGGTGAAATATTTATTTAAAATTCATAATAAAATTGCAAATTAAGAATTAAACTGAAAATTAAAAATCTTATAGAATTTACAAATAAAAACTGAGATAATATAAAGAATACCCTCAGAAAAATACTAAGAATGCTAATAGTTAGAAAAGTAAAGTTGCAAGTATTTGAAATAACTAGGACAATACATTGAAACCAAAAAGTACTATTAAAAATTGGTTGGCTAAAAATTTATTGGTTATACATAACTTGGTTTAAATTTACTACTAAATGAGAGGGAAAAAAAGGACAGAGTGAAGATTAAAGGAAATTTTAATCACTGACCAGGTGTGGGAGGAATAACAGACTGTTTGGAGTCAGGAGTTCCTCGGACCTAAAAAAAAAATGGTCTGCACCAAAATTTTTATTTTATCTCAATCTCTGCATTTTCGCCATGATTTTTAAATTTATGATTTCTACTCTTTTTACACTTATAATCTTTTTTGGACAGTAATCATTATTTTTGATCAAAGAAAAAATAAAACTCAAAAATAATGAAGCCGTAAATTTCTTTTGAGTTTTATTTTGAGCGAAAAAAATAGAAATCATAAATAATCGTTATTTTTTAGTTTTATTTTTTTTTTTGAGCAAAAATAATGATTATGGTCTAAGATTTAAAAAAATTACTCCAGAATAATGATTATCATTGATGAAAATTGTAAAAGATTAAAATATAATTATTACAATGTAATTTTTATAATATGACTCATAATGAATACGGTCCCTGGTAAAAAGAACTATATAAACTGCAATCAGTTAGTTGATAGTTCCTGTTAGACTTGCTAACCGAGTTGCAGTTTTAATGTACAACTTTGTCTTGGTTCTTCAGCTGCAACTGGAGCATCAGCTGGCGACGATGCCACGCAAGCAATACCAGCGGAACTGCGCCTGCTTCACCTCGGACGGACTGGTCTACACCAAGATTCGTGCGCCGACATCATCGCTGCATTCGCATTCGCATTTGCATCGCGTGCACAAACGCACCCAGATGCAGCATCAGCAGCAGCAGCAGCATCATCATTACCAGAATCTGGGCAAGCGACGCCATAAGCGGCACGTGGAGCAGCAGCTGGAGGTCTATCACACAGAGTTGCCCTACGAAATGGAAGAGTTGCTCGATCTGGACCGTTCAATTGCTGAGCTCGAGTCGCACGGTCACAGGAGTAAGCGAGAGACGCCAGGTCGACAGAATGTTACATCTAGCAGCTCCAGCTCCAGTTCCAGTTCCAGCTCTAGTGATGCCATCGCTGTGGTCATACAGCAAATCCAAAGCACTCTGGAGACACTGGAGCACAAGTTCAATGAGCACGAGCTGGACAATCGCAGCAACAACAGCAACAGTTCTTTGGGGCGTGGCAATAAGTTTCTTAAGGGCGGCACACGATGTTTTGTGGATGATAGCACCGACAAGGTCAACTGCTCCGACGTCATCTACGAGGATGAGAAGACCTGGCGCACATCCCGCAATCAAATCGATATGCTTATCAAGCTACTCAAGGACAAGATCAGCACATTGAAGGACATGAAGAAGCAGATGCGGGAGAGCAAGCAACAGGCGGCGGCAGCTGAGAGACGTGGCGAGGGTCGCAGACGCAACGATCCGACGTCGTTCCGGGGGAACGCTGGTCCCGAGTTCAACATGAGCTACTTCACTGACATAGTGAACACGCCACGCTCTGTCCTGCTGCCAAACGTGTCCAGCAGTGGACAAAAGGAGATCCTTCGTGGCGTTAGAGGCTCTGATTCCGTGGAACACTCACATTCGCCGCACTATGCATCGCGTGCCGAGTGCTACTGCGAACCGGATGTGGGCGAAAGGTGAGTCCTATGCACAGTTGAACTCAGGTTGATCTTCTACTTATTAACTTTGTCTTGTCAGCTACGCGGACTCCAAGGAGATGGCTCGAGAGGCGCGACGCAAGCTGAAGGAGGAGCGTCAACGCAAGAAGGAACGCAAGCGCATCAAGAAGGCGCGTCTGGAGAAGGAGTGTCTGTCGGAGAAGATGAACTGCTTCTCGCACGACAATCAACACTGGCGGACAGCGCCCTTCTGGAACGACAGTCCCTTCTGCTTCTGCATGAATGCCAACAACAACACATACTCCTGTCTACGGACTATCAATGCCACCCATGATTTCCTCTACTGCGAGTTCACAACGGGCTTGATTACCTTCTACAATTTAACCATAGGTGAGACGAATTAGACTGATTTATGCTTAGGAGGTAATGCATAAGAGTTATAAACGCTAATTTCAACTAATAAAATCAATGTGAAGGAAATATGCTTTAGTAAAATGGAATACACCTAAATTCCTATTTCAGTCGGAACTATCGATATCCACCAAAAACTTCTATTTTTAATTTCTAAGATATAAATCAAATTTAATTCTTATTTTAAATTGTTATTTAAAAAGTCAAAAATTATCATTAATATTCAATTTTTAATAAGAAGTTGTGAAATAACACTTATTTCTGATTTTTTCAATAAAAATAAAAAAGAAGAGTTATTTTTAATTTTTATTTTAAAAGTAACAGTTATTCCGTAACTTTCAATCAAAAATAAAAGTTAAAGTGATACTATTTTTTGGTATTTTTATGATTTCTAGTATATTTTTGGTATTTTTAGTATCAATTGGCTTTTTTGTTTGCCAATAATTACTTCGTACATATATTAATGCAACAGAATATACAAGAAAAACTGAAATATAATAGAAAAGGTCGGATTCTTAATTTCGTCCTTAAAGGACATGTGATGCATTATATGAAAGGTCTCGAATTATAGATCAAGAATAATTTGAATTTTGATAATACACCACTTGGTTCAAAAGATATTCACTTTACCTTTTATTTTTTTTTTGTTTAAATAAAAGTTACGGAATAACTCTTATATGAAACTTTTAAAATAAAAATCAAAAATAACTCTTATTTTTATTTGTATTGATATTATGTTATTTCACAACATATTATTAAAAATTTAATTTTAATATTTATTTTTGACTTTTTAAATAAAAATAAAAAATAATTGTTATTTCGTAAATTTAAAATTTTTATTTTCCAATTAAAACATATGACTGAAAAGACAAGAAAAAGTAGCCATACTAAGTAATTTAATTAAATTTCTTTCAAGAGCATACGCATATTCTTAAAGTCCTTACTCACATCCTTGTCTTTGTTTATAGATCGCTTTGAAACAACGAATCGTGCCTCAAGCTTGACACCCGCTGAGAGATCCCACATGCACGACACGCTGGAGCACCTGAAGAGCTGTCGTGGACGCAACTGCAGCATTCGCAGACAGCTGCCACAAATGGGTATGGGAATGGGAACAGCTCTCCAGCCCTCCGCTGTTAATCACGTGCAGCGGAACAACAAACGCAAGCATGGTAAGCAACTATTTGCATGGTATTCACATCTGATTGGAATAGACATTCAACGATTTGTTACTTACTCCATTTAGCAGCGTTGTCGGGCAGCGTGGGCAACTTTGGATTTGTGAGTAGTCGATTGGATATGGATGTGGTGCCACCTGCCAAGCGGCGCAAACTCTCCAAATATCACAGGTGGGTGCAGTTGTGAATTACAGTACCATACAGTAATTCATTTGTTACCTCTGACCACAGATGGACCAACTCCCAACACACACACCTGAAGCGTCGTCCCTGGAAGCAGCAATCCCCCAGATACTTGCCCCAACAGCCAGTGCAGGCTGCAGCTGCAGCTGCCGCCTAAATGGTATCATTATCTCTATCTACCAGTATCCAGTGAACACATATTCTCAGCTTGCCCAGCTTGCCAGATCTGGTCTACATAGATACACACTCGAGTACATGCAGTGATGTATAATGCGTTTTGATATCTTTTCTACGTAAATAAGACTGTGTTTTTTATTATTCATATTATTTTTAGTTATTATTTTTATCACTGTGAGAACTCTTTTTGCTTCTTCAGCTTGACACGCAATAACAAAAGTATAAACTTAAATTAGTGCTTAAGTGATTTAATTTGTACATAAATTTTTTATCGAAATCCAAAATATGTATTTACACACTACATAAATTATTTAGCGCAATTGGTTTACAACTTATTTAAAATAAATTTAATTAGTAGATGAGTACACTTAGCCAAGAAAAATCCAATTACCATAGAGATCATATTTACATAAATTGTAGTAATTGTATTTATTGGAAAACTGCTAAAAACGCTACGCAAATAACAATCTGTTATTGTTGTTTTCTTCTGACAAAAAAAAAACTAATACAATAGTTATTTAATGCCGATGTGCTGTAATTTTTAAGTCATACATGTAGCTCGTTCGTTTAGCAGCTAATTTGCGCCACTGAACAAATAAGGTATCTGCTGTAGCAAAGTTAATATCGTACATTTAACTAACTTACTATAACAAATAAAATACAATTGTATGTAAAAATAAAAGATCGAAATTTTCGGAAACAAATATTCAAAACTTTTTTTCAGTTCTTTGGTTAATAAAAAGGGAAAACATTTCCATGCCCCAAAATTTCTGATATTCAATTATTTTGATAAACACTAAATTTGATATTGTTTGTTAAAATAATTATTTTAAAATAAACTGGTTTGGCACTCGTCGTTTATACCTTATAAAAATAACTCTGCTAAGTTAAAGTTACGCCAAAAAGCCATACAAAATACATTTTTAACGATATATAGACCATATCTAAAAGGCTCCAAGGGCCCAATTCTGCTGCAATCATTGAATTTAAGCCCGACCCACTTACACCTGCTTATTTCTTGAACCAGGTGGGTTTCCAAAAGGGTTAGTATGAACTTTTTGTTAGTTAAATCTGTTCCTTTCGATCGGTTTATTGATTTGATTCGACATTCATAGCAAATTTTCCATTCTTCCTGTGTATATTGCTAGTCGCCTTTCGCTCACCCCGTGATGCTTTCGTCACTAGCGTTGACTGCCCTTCACAGTTCAATTAACAATTGAGTTGACGTAAGCACCAGGCAAAATTCAGCGCCTAAGAGTATACTACATATTTATAGCTCTATGTGCCAGAAGATGCCCTATTCGTTTACAAATTTCTATAGCACACTTTTCAGCGCATGTGCAAAATAAAAAGTCAATGTGTTGTTCAATTAGTCAGGTAAGAAATTTTTGTTTAGAATGAGTCCGATAAATGTCTGTACAATCATCTTAAGAATGTGATTTTTGTCTCATGTATACCAAAAACGTTGAAAGAAAATCAAGTTGTGTTTATACCCTTGAGAATTAGTTGCTTGGTTCTTTAAAGTCTTTATGACAATATTGTCTAGCCAAGAATTTCACTACTTATACTAAGTGTAAGCTCCCAGATAGCTTCTGTTACAACCTGCTTTAATACAACTTGATCCAGAGTATTAAAATGTTTATTTTTAGTAATCCAATTTTTGATACAATGTAGCGAAATGTGCTAAGGTCGAGTATACTTTTGTTTTAATCTACAAAATTATTTCGAATATGTGCTGTTAATGAATGCACTTTGTTGTAAGGTACTCAATGGCCTTGATTTTATTGCAAATAATCATTTATTCGGTGAGTATAAACCAGATCACACATAAATTCGGTCAGTATTTTAAAATTACTTAATTAGATTGCAGCTATCAGGGTGAAATTAGAAAGATTAAACGTTGACCGATAATTTTCGTCAGAACCCTAAAAGGAGCAATCAATTCGAATAGGTTGCGATCCATTGAGTAAATGTTTGTGAAATCATTTTGTACTCGTGTGCAATACAATTTATCACTGATAAGTGATAAAACTGATAACACAGAAAACTGCCACAAATTAGAGTGTGCCCGCAACAGAGTGAATATTCGTTGTTGATCAAATAGTAACTTGGAGTCTGTTTTTTAGGGTTGATTAATAGAGAATGATAAAATGGAGAGAGAGAGAGCATCCAAGAGGGAGAGACCTAAATGGAAGACTCTTCCCCGAGCAGAGGCCGCATCTGTGGATCCAGATGTAAATAAATATATGCGCTAATTAACTTGCCGAGATGTTTTCATGAGCTGTCAAATATTGTTACCCACTTGGCAATTCACACTTGACACTTGACGCGCTAATTTCCGTTGCAGCTTGTGGACTGTCGAGGGGGGAGGAGGCGTAGCACACTCCCTTCCCCCCCTTCAACTTATCTCGATCAAAACACTGAGAGAGTGGGACAGTGAATGAGAGAAAGGGAGAGACAGCGCGTGCATAGAGAGCTTGACAACCAGCGTTCGGAGCGTTCGTTCATGTGGAGATATCGTGTTAAAATTTTGCGCAAGCAACAAAGTTATCAGCTTGAAAATTAAGTATATTTATTGTTTGCTATGCGGCTAAGAAATACCTGTGAGTGCCTACTGAGAAGCACCTATTGCCTAGTGCCTATTGCCAAGACCAAAGAGCTTAGAGGCCTCCATCCGAGGCCTTTGCACTGGTTCGTCGATCTTCGGTCATACTTTGAAATACCGTCTAGTATTTATTGTTAGCTGTTGCCACTTTACGATGCGCACTTCAATCGAGATATCGTGCTGAAATTTCACAATTTCAGTATTGCGAAGTCGCGGAGGCCCCGCCTCAGGTTTTCTATGCCCCGGGCACGTACACAATCCACCAACCTAAACTAGGCAGCTGTTCAAAATCATAAAAGTATATTGTATAAAACGACGAATTCACACAAAGTCCAAAAAAGCGTTTATTCTAATAAGAAATTTCCGATTAATTATTAATTAAATAATTGTTTACTTCGTAAAGTTGCTCTAATAAATGTCATAAGGATCAATGTTTTCTTCAAAATTTGTTTATCAACTCGCTCGCTTAGTAATTAAATTAGAGTAGAAACAATAATTCGTAATAATCTAGTAATTAGCATTAAGTATAACACATACATACGTGTAAACACATGAGTATCAAGCGGATTCCTAAATAGGTAAATATTTATGACAATCTTTTGTTAATACTCATAAACAAATGCGCACTGATCTTATATAATAGGAACACTCGCTTTGAAGAAAATTTCACATAAAAACAAAATTTTATTTGCATTATCATTTTAATGACAAGCAATCATAAATCTTCCTCTTTTTATTATACTTTTTAAAATCAAATAAACAAGTAAGTATTACTTGAGTAGATACTCTCAGTTATGGAAATAATATAATAAATAGTTTCTTTATCTTTTACCAATATGGGTAATTCTCCAATGTCGAAAGCGACATTCGTACGCATTAAAAGTGAAATAAAGCATATGCCAAAACATTATTTTATTTCGACAAAAGGCGAAACTTTTACATAGGTCTTGATTAGCGCTATAATTGATGCTAAGGTGGAATTTGGGCGATCGTTCGTTTCAAGATAATTTAAAAAAAAGGCATTCGCACGCGACTCAAACCAAAGTAGTTTTTTTCGGCGACCAGTTCTAACACTGGTTTCGGCAAAACCTTAAGCTATATTTCAATGCGACTAATTTTAAAATGTAATGCATTGATTTATCTTAATAATGTTTCTTGTTTTATTCAAAAATATTAATGAGTTTATTTTTTTACACAAAATATTTATATTGCTGCTGTCTCTCTTTTTTAAAATTATACATCCAAAACAGCTTGAAAAACTTGTTTTAAATTAAACTTTTAATATATTTCTATGTGTTAAAATAGTTTATGCTACATAATAACTATCTTAACAAGTGTAATCGATAGAATACAAACGGTCTATTTTGGAAGTCAATTTTTAAGAATATGGAAAACAAAAAGAGAGATTATTACAATGTACAATCGTAGGGAATTTCTTTTAGCACATATTGCTTAAAAAAATAACTTAAATACATTTCTGGAAAAGCATTTCACAAGATATGGATTTTTGATAAATTTAACGTTTTTGGGCTCGGTTAACATTTCTGTGTAAATGCCCATATCTTATTTAAAGTTCTAACTTATAATTTAATAAGAAAATCTATCTTAAAGTATTTACTCACAAGATTAACTCAAATACCTTCCTAATTTAGTAAATTCGCGTTAGTTTTAAAAATCACCATGATAGTTAAAAAAAATGTCTAATTATCCGAAATGTATTTTTTTTAATTGTTGTTAAAATTACCATAAAATCAAGACAATTTCTGTCTGATCGTGCTTTTTTGAGTGTAGTCAAAATTGGATAGTAGTATAAAAAAATAAATACAAATTTGGCACATGTTACTTTTGTGATTTTTCTGTACGCTTTTATGCTGATAATGAATTAAGCCACAGAATAATTCTAACCGCGTAAGTGGAATTGTCTACATTTTATTTACTTCAAAGCAAAGACAAGGATATCTTCAAGTCAATCATGCCTTAAAGCATACACATCATTCCTTCTTGTTTTGCAACACACGTTTTCAACTTCTTAATTATCTCAAATTAATTAGAGAATCGCGTTTGTTTCATTAGTTGTTCATTACCTAAAAAAATTCCACAATGAAAGTCGTAGTTGATCATAATATTTAACAGAATTAATTGTTTTTTATTTTCATTATAACTTATAATTAGTAATGAAAAACTTAGTACGAATTATAAATAAAGTTACTGACAAGGGAATACCATTTGCTCTATAAAATTTCTTGGCTCTCACTTATGTGATAAGTATTGATGTTTATTGCACTTAGTTTTACAATAGTTTGTCGAAATTAGGCTACGATATAATACGAGCATAATAAAAAGCAAATAAAATAATTGTAGTTTCTTTTTTTAATGTTACTTGTTGCTTTAAATTAAACTTTATAATTACTATCTAGATAAATAGTTTTACAATATTAATGTATGTACAATCGCTGCTTAGCAGTTAGTATAAGTATTTATAATTGTAAATGAAATTATTTATGCTTTGGATGGGTCTCTAGAAGCTTTTGGGTCACTTGGCGTAGGACCTGTAACTTCTCCTGATATTTCTGGGATGCCGCCAGCGACTCGGCCTCGCCGTGATGTGAATGATGATCTGCACTGGATTCCAGCTCCGTATGATGATGATCGTGATCATCTGCGGAGGAGCAGCTGCCGTGACTGTGTCCATGACCACCACTGGCACCTGGAAGCAAAAAACAAATTACGAAACTTATTAGCTTTGTAAACTGAAAGTATGCATGTAAACATTGACGGGGGTGTAATTAGTCTTTAGTGTTAATTATTGAAAAATTGTTTATTTAAGTCGAAGTGGGAGAGTGACATTCACAAACTGAGTGTCGTCTGGCGATTGGGGTCTACAGACGGTTCTTTTTGACGCACTGGGTATCCCCAGGGGCTGAGATGATTTCACTACGGGGTTTTTTCCCAACCTGTTTTACGGTGTACACAAAACCACCCGGCATCTCTCGAAACCACAAAACTGACAAGGTCTATTACAAGGCCAACAGGGCGAAAAATCTTAATAAAAATTAATTAATGATAAAACAAAATAAACAATTTTGTGATCTGTGTTAAAAGCGAGTCATATGTAAAGAACCTGTTCCTAATTCCCTCGAATCGATTCCGGTTAACAAAGAAAAGATGTCGCAATCACACACACACCCATATATATGTATATATATATGTACTTGATTATCTACTTACCGAGCTGTTGCAATCCAAACATTATCAGAAATCCGACAAAGAGCGCGAGATAAGCCAATAGGCCGGAGCGATTCTTTGATAGTATCTCAAAGAAAACGACATAAATGAGCGTGCCGCATGCGAAGCCCTGCAGAATGGCCGATATCAGACTTGGGCCACCTCCGCTTTGGCCATGGCTAATCAGAATGCCCAGTCCAATGCCCAGAGGACTCACAACGGCAAATGTCAGCACATAGAGAACGGAGAGACTAAGCCGAGTCCTGGCCACGATCAGTTCGACGCCCACGCAAAAGGCCAGAACCAGTTTGTGGGCCGAGACGGCGCCAAACATGAACCACACCGAGCTGGCAGATCCCTCCAGGCCAATGGCCATGCCCTCGAAGAGCTCGTGCAGGGACAGGGCCAGGACGATGAAGAGTCCACGCAGCGACGAGGTGAGCATATCTCCAGAACTGTCCGTCATGGCCATGTGACTGTGTCCATGACCATGATTGTGATTGTGACTGTGATTATGACTGTGATTATGACTGTGATTATGGCTGTGACTGTGCTGATGATGATGCACTGCACCATACTTTTGCTGCTCCAGATCATTCTGCATCAGATCCTGCACAGACAGCGAGCCATTTGGAGCAGCAGGCAGCGGAGTAGATGTTGTCAGCTCAGCCGAGTTGGCAGTTGGCGCCGTCGCCGCCTTCATCAGATGACTGTGACGAATGCTGTGTCCCCGCTCGAAGGCAGCGCTGGCGCCGTCCTGATGATAGCGATGCATCCACGAGTGCATTGCCTCCTCGATGAAGTACATGAGAAAGAAGCCGCAGCACATGAGCAGCTCGGCCAGTGGAAATGTGAGTTGGCCAATGATGCCGCATTCCTGCAGTTGTTCTACAACTTCTTGCACCTCGGGCAGCAGGTGGAGAAAGGTGGTGGCCAGCAGCACACCGCCGCCAAAGTACAACAGACACTTGACCACTGTGGCCGAGCGGGCGTTGGTCTGGTTCTCAGTCCAGTGGTAGAATCGGTCCAGCAGGAAGGGAATGGAGCCGCAGAGAGCGCTGGCACAGCAGAGCACCACCATGGCGGTTACCTTAGCCGTCAGCAGAGAACCGGAATCATCATCATGATCATGATCATGATCATGCTCATGATCGTGCTCATGTCGTGTTCGTGATCGTGTTCGTGCTCATCGTGACGAGCTGCCAAGTGGCTAACGGGCTCATCAATTTGCAGGAAGCATTTTAAGAAATTATTCACTTGTGTTTGGTTCATTGTGATTTTGAATTTATTTTCGTTTGTCTCGACAGATCAATGCTTATTCCTTCTCTCTCTCTCTCTCTTTCACTCTCTTTGTATTTGGCCTATAATCGCCAAAAAGTTATTGTTATTGAATCGACAGCAGCTGCATTTGGAATTTCAGTTTTATGCCTTGAATCTCAATATTTCACTTTCGATCCGTCCCGATCCGCACGTTTAAGTATTTTTAAGTTTTCTTCAAAAGGTTTTCTTTGACCAACCCACAAAAATCAAAACGGGAATCGGCCAAGTGTTTTTTTTTTCTTTTTTAATTTTATTGTGCTTTTTGTTGTTTTGAATTTATTATTTTGCCGCTGCGCAAGTGTTAAATGCTCGAAGCGATCACACAGACTGATTGGCGATGGCTAAAACAGAGTCTGTTTGGAGCTCTTAACTGCTTTGCTTTTGCTGCCGCTGCCTCTGTCGCTGCCCCTGTCTCTGTCGCTGCCGCTGTCGTCAAAGTTGCCGTTGGAAGTTAGTTTTGAGTTTTCTAGCATGCATTTATTTGCTTTGCTCTGCGTCGGCTCGCCCGCCTGCAACATTCACGAGCTTACTCTCCCGACGACGACGACAACAACGACGCCGCGTCGGCGACACGTCGCGACGTGAGCAGCAAATTAAATAACCGCAATCGGCAGAAATTCTCTTTTTGCTCAACTTATTGGCTCTCTTTTGCTCTCTACTCGAACGTTCACCTGTTGTTGAGCAAACACTATTTCTTGTCTTGTGCCAAGCATAAACTCACACACACACACACACATGAACAATTGTAGTGGGTTGTACAATGCACAAAGGCCAATGGAATTAACATCTCAGCTTGGCAATTCTCCGATTGCATCCCTTCACTTTTCGCACCGCTGGAGCTAATGACAGAAATGGAGAGACAAAGAGCGAGATAGAATTATGTGACCTTTAGTTTGCATGTATTAGGATCAAACTGCTTTATGATTCAGTAAATAGTATTAAAAGTAACAGCAGCCAGTTTTTCAAACTGTTTGTCAAGGTAAAAGCTTTTTCATATGAAACCAAAAAGCTCGCGGTTCGTGTCTTGGCTAAGTCACTTTGCATAATGATTTAGCTGCGAATCGGTATTAAAATTAAATTTTTTAAACTATTTGAAATTAACTCATTAAATGACACTTTGGAAATTGATACGTTCAAAATTTCCATGTGTACATAAATAGTTTAAGTGAAACTGTGAATCATCAACTGGCTTTGTTTACATTTACTGTGTTTTTAATTAACTTTTTACAGCCGCAGCTCTCTCTTTCAGAAAGCAATACTGTTAATTACTGGACATTAACGTCTCAGCTTATGATGAAAACGTCAGAACCAAATAAAATATTTAGTATAAGAATTGTCCAACAAACCCAAGCAAATAGAATTTCTAAAATAAGTCTCAAGAATTGTTACTATAAAAGTTGAAAAAGAAGTTGTTTACGTGTTGAACTCAAAGTAATAAATCTATTCCGATTCAGGCCAATTAAATACAAATATAATGCCAGTTCTAGGAAATTGCAATCTAACGCAACTTAAGTAAATAACAAATAGTAATATATAAATAGTCTAATGACACTACTGGGACGAGACAATGTTGACTAAGAATATGACTTTTATCGTTTGTTGTTGTCAATACATTTTGCAAATGTAATTTATCATCACGTGATACAATTGTAACTTTACGGCATTATAAAATCATCATTTCTATTTCTTCATTTACATACATAAATACTTGATTCTACCGACTTGGTCTATAAATATAAATTCAATACATTTGATGCTCCACCAAGTTTGAGCATCTTTAACCAGAAGATACCCTGTTATCACAAACACACTGATCAACTTGCAATTTGCGATTCATTAATTAAAAAACAGCTACAGTCGAACATACTCGACTGTCGGAGACCCCGTACTTACTATGAAAAAGCAAACACTGCTTAAAATAAAATACTATAAGTCGGTACAAATATTAATACAGTTATGAACTAATTGTTCTTTTTGCACAACAATGGGGCTCCAGTCGGCTACAGTCGGCTACACCATGCCATTAGGCAGACCGAAGGTTTCACGATGCCGAATTAGGTTTTTGACTAATTTTTGTATTACAAAATGTAAGATATAAAATATTCCCAATCTATGAGTTCGGTTGAGATACTAAAAAAAATTGCATACTAAATCTATATATTCGATCAATCATTCCTAAAGCAGCTATAAGATATAGTGGTCCGATTTTAACCAAATTCAGTCAGGTTGTATTGGTCCATACCATATGCATATTCTGTCATTTTGCTGATCAAGAATATATATTCTGCCTGTTGCCATTTATTTTTTGTGACAAAGTTAATAGACCCCTGTACTTATTTTTAAGCAAGGGGTCTAAAAAGAGCAGAATTTACTCAAATAAATTGTAAACACACACATACGCACACACATTTTTAAATAATTTTCTTTTATTTTGTTTTCATTTTTAGCTTGTTTTCGGTTTTGTTTTTCTTGTATGTTTCTCGGGGTTTTTTCTTTCTTTTTGCTTAAATCTTTTATGTTTTGTTACTTATAATTAATAATAAATCATTTTTATACAATATTTATCTTTTACATACTTGTTTTTCAGTTGTCAACTGAAATGGCGCTTAAACATTTCAGCTGTAAATGACTTAAATATTTCATGTGTTGTTTTTGTTTTGTTTTTGTTTTTGTCGCTCGCGTATGCAATAAATTTAAATGTTAAATTTGTTTAAAACTGCTTGCCAGAGTTAACAATGTTAACTGCTTTACCTGCAAATTAGCGAAAGGCTATGCGTGCACTGCTTGCCAAACGGTTAACCGGTTAAGCTTCCGCTCTCCTACGCTCCTCTTCTGCTGCTCCATCGGCTCTGTTAAATATGTCAAGTTCTTCTTCTGTTCTGAATGCCTTTTCTCAAATTTGATAAATTTCATTAATGCATGCGCTTAAATGGTTTTTTTTTTCTTTCTTTCATTCTCTTTTCCTATTGTTTTTTGCTTGTTTATCAACATTAAAGTACATTATATTTTATGTATAATCTGTTATACTTGACTTTTTATAGAAATATCGCTTTCTTATTATTGTTGTTTAGCATAATTTGTTTTTGTGTGAATTAAGTTTTAGCTTTAGACTTCATATATAATACAAATGATTTTCATTTAACTATACAAGAAATTTGGTAAATTTCATATGTAATTTATTTTATATTTTGTTTTATATGTTATCATGTAATGTTCGAAATTTGATTTTTGTTTTCCCATGCTTGAAGAAAATCGCAAAAACACATTTAAAGTTAAGTTTCGTTTCATTCTGTTGTTGTTGTAAAGTTAACACTATTTTCCACATTCATTCAACTTTCATATTATATTCTTTTTATTCTTTTGTTCTTGTTGTAGTATGTATATTTTAATAAGTATAAAAAATTTGTTTAAAATATATATATTTATATATCATAGAGTTGCTGTTGTTTTTACGCTTTCTGTGTATGGGAAGGAAAACAAATTCGTTCAGATGGGTTGAAAGTTGTTTCGAATTTCTCTTTATAAGTATATTATATATTTGATTTAAAAGTGTTGTAGTCGTATTCATGTTTGTATGTGTTTGTGTTGTTGGATACGGGAGGCGTAGCTGCAGGCAGCTTTCAGTGTAGTAAGTATGTAAGTATAGTATCACGTAATATCAAAATAAATAGCTCAGTACTTTGTTTTAGTTTTCTCTTTATATTTTTAAACTTTCTTCATTTATCATTAACTAGAAAATGATTGATATTGAGTAGTTTCTATCTTCCTTTCATTTGATTAGCTATTGCTACTGGGAAACATAGTGCCGTGTAGAAGGAGAAGAGTGTGCTGCATCTTTTATTTTTTGGTTAAGGCTTTATGTGTGGAATTCCAGCTGCACTGCTTGCGATTTTAACTAAATTTCGTAAATGTTTGTAAATAAAATTGACCTAAATACACACACTAATCAAATAAATGCACTAATCTTGTACAAAATGAATTCAACTACTAAAACATTAATCGCAATTCAGGTTCATCCTTCGGCTCTAGTTATAAAAATTATGTACAATAGCATATACGTACATACATACATACATATGTATGCTATGCACATACATACAATATATATTTGTGTAAAAAGTGCATCCAAAAGCAGAGCTAAACAAAAGCTGCCTACGCTAAAAGGTTGGAAGTGAGAGCTACAAGAGATTGTAGGGATTGCATGGGATACTGACAAGGATATGGGGAGGAGTGAATTTGCCTTAGGGCGGAATGAAATAATTAATTTCTTTTACTTGACTTTTTCGCTCGAAGATTTCAGTTTTAAATTACAATGTATCTTTAGGTGGTGAATTTTTGAAACAGTTTAAAATTTATTATGCTTTGAAGGATCCTTCAATCTTACAGAAAATGCATTAAATCAAGAAATTATTTTATTCACTCCGCCCTAATGTGCACATGTGTTTTAGATGCATGCATGTATAATATACATTGTATATAGAGGCATACGAAATACACAAACATACATACATATTTAAATAACTTGCTTCATACATACATATGTTCAATAGTTGTTCGAATGAATTGAATATTTGTTATACGCATATAGTAATGTACAATTTGTTGTTGTCTATAAATATTAATGCATGTAATGCTTTGTAGTTTTTCATTAAATGATGCTGCACTAGTATTTAAATAAGTTTATATCTGTATATATGTATATAAATATGTTTTAAGTTGATTTCTCTGTTGAGTGTCAGTGTCAGTGTGTGTGTGTGTGTGAGTCCGTGTCCTTCTGTTTCAAGTTCTTCATCAGTTATTGGTTTTCCTTATCGAGTTTTCAAAGCAGCCTGGCTTTGTTTGTTTGTATTATGAAATTATTATGACAGTTTGGTATTTGTTATGTTTCAATAATTTTGTATGTATATTATTTGCATTTTGTTTTGTTTGTTTCTTCTTTTTTTTATTAATAATATAATTAATAATTATAATAATTTATATAATTAACATAAACGCAAAATTGGTAAATAATAAAAATAATAATAAAATTGTGTTTTTTGTTTTTGTTTTCTTTTGTATTTTTTTGTTGCAAATTTTTTACTGTTTTTTTGTTTTTATGTTGTTTAATGTTTAGGTTCATTTTTTTTTTAGTTTTGAATTTGTTTGTTGTTTTTGTTTTTGTTTCTGCTTTCTATTTTCTGTATTTATATAAATTACAACGGAAGTGTCGGTGTATTTGTAGTTGGTGTTGGCGTCAACATCGACGCGGATGGAGGATAACGCATCGTGTGCTGCGACGTTGCTTGTTGTATGTAATCCTGACTCGGATTATTCAATACGCTATCCCGTGAGTTTGAATGTGAAGTGGCGCGCAGCAATGTGACTGCCTCGCGTTCTGGACTACATTGTACACCGTCTAGTCATTTTTGGCGCGTTGATTTCTTCTTCTTTCGTTTAAAGAAACAACAACATCTGGAATATAAGGAACCACTAGAAACAGTTACAAGAGAGAACCGAAAAGAGAGAATTGCGCATTAAAACGACAAAGCAAAAACACATCAAACAACGATTGATTCATAATTTATTGATTGATCGATAAGTCGACTTTACCGATCGATCGATCGATCAATCGATAGATCATCATCATCATCAACATACTTTGTTTCATCGACAAGTTCTACTTCGGGCTGCTGAGTGATGGGTGTGTTCGAGTGTCCGGCCGTGGGATCGTCCGCATTCAGTTCGCCATTTGTCGAACTCACAACCTGTAACAACAACAACAAAAAAAGAACGGCAAAGAATTGCGCAAATATATTTGCATTAGTAAATTTTTCAATCTCGCACATACACTAAACATAGAGTATACATATTGTCTGCATTCTTATTGTGTATTTCGTGATTATACATATTGGACGTATTACACACTTTCTTTTATCTTATTATTGTAATTGTATTTTTTTTTTTGATTTCATAGCGCTAGTCAAAAAGTTAAAACAATTCAATTTGATACTGCCAGACAAGAAATAACAAAATCAATGTCCCATCTGGAGTTCGATGAGTTTTTGCTAATGGTGTGCTACTATCAAGTGAGATTCCAAGTGAATTGTGACTGACACTACATGTGAAGTAATTTCTGATGCTTATCAAGATGTCTGCAAACGAGACTCAAGTATTTCACCTTCATCTGATACTGAAATAAATGATGATGCTATGTATATTCAGTTCAGATTCTTCTCTTTAGCATTTAAAAAAACTGCAGGTGAGGGAATTTTAAGGAACAATAAATATTTTATTAATGCAAAATGAAAAGCTACCAAATTTGAAATGTGGTTTATCGGAGCCTATATACAGTGACACAAAAAAGTATTGGCACAGCAAGAATTTTTAAATTCCGTTTGAATGATACAAAACTTTCTTTACTTTTGGAACTTTCTTTCTCGATTTTTTTAGAAAAAATGTTAAATGCAAAAAAATTCTTCAAACAATTCTAGAACTGCAAAAACAAATTTCAAAAATTTTTCGCTAATATTTTTTATGATTTTTTGAAAATTTCTTAAAGGGCACTTATTCGTCACTTTCATACAATAAGTGCCTTTAAAGCAATTTTCAAAAAACCATAAAAAATATTAGCGAAAAGATTTTGGAAATTTTTTTTTTTGCAGTTACTTCTCGAATTGTTTAAAAAATTTTTTTGCATTCAAACATTTTTTCTAAAAAATATCGAGGAAAAAAGTTTCAAACTTCGAAATTTTCCATGGGTACTTAATGGGTTAAGGAAAGTTTTGTATCATTCAAACGGAATTTAAATGACCTTTCCATTGGTGCCAATATGTTAACGATAACGGCGAATATGCGACTTAAATGTAAAAATTCTTGCTGTGCCAATATTTTTGTGTATCACTGTACCTAAATTGGTATCTCAACCTGTTTCGTTAAATAAAAAAATATTGAATATAATATGATTTTAAATTTATACTTAGAAATTTTTAAGCAAAAGAAATTATTATGAAGAGTACGATTTGTAAATTAATTCTAAATATAAGTCTTGATTAACTTTTAATAAGTGTCTAATAATGTTTATACTATTTAATAAGTCTTGATAAACTTTTATCAAGTGTCTAATAATGTTCATACTATTTAAGTTAATAAATTCCTCACGATGTAAAACTTGTTTTCTATTAAAATAGTGTGCTTAATGAAAAAAATCCTATTACTACAGAGATTGCCTTTCCATGCTCAGCTCGTTTGCAGTAACACAATAGTAATAGATTACAATTGTGTTTACTTGATTTATACAAAAGAGACACATTCACATACACAAAGGACACACACACATACAAACACACACACACACATAGATAGAAACAATCGCACATAGAAGACGTTTCAAACTGGAGGACACAGGCCACAGGAAGTTTATGAAATACCTCGCGCTCTTTGTTGACCCTAAATATGTAAGTATTTAAATAAAACTTTATAGCTTATTGTTTCGGATAGGCAATTTAATTGGACTTGATGATATAGTAGTAGGTAGCAGATAGTAGTAGTAGATAGTAGTAGGTAGTAGATAGAATATAGTAGACAGTAGATAGTGGTAGGTAGAATTGGGGTCTCGCTTGGCTTATTTCTTAGCTTCGTCCTCGCAGTCGCTTGTCTCATAAGCATCAAATGGGCTATCATCGTCCGAGCTTGAATCTTCGGGCAATCTCTGTAATAAGTTTGGCTTCACAATATCTGTTTGTCTCTGCATTATAATGGACATGCCAATGAATTTGCAATTGTACGATGTATGACAAGATAATGAACTTCCAATTAATTTTGCCGAATTCTCACTAACTGTGCGGTGTGGTTGTGTGTGTGTGTATGTTGTGATTTGTGTATGTGTGTGTTTGTGTGTACATGCAGTGCTAATTCCATTTGCAGGACATGCATATAGATCGGTGTTGGTTAACGCCATGCAGTGCTGCAATAATTATATCAAGATGATTGCATCTATTATTTTATTATCTCTATAGATTTGATTGTCTCATTCGCATGCATTTTGTTTTAAAATTATTTGTAATTAATAGTACTAGAATCAAAGCTATGCACATTACATATTTGATAATCGGAACAGGCTGTATTCAAAAAAGAAAGTCCGAGTAAAATAGAACTAGTGGAAACTAGTGGAGCAACGAGAGAACAAACAAACCGAACACTTGGGATATTGTATATTGAATTCAGTACCTTGTTGAGCTAATGTAGAGTAAATCAAGTGAAAACATTAGAATTGAAAAGGCCAAAAATATAACAGTCTGCGAGTAATTCAATGAATAAATATTCTTTGTTGTAATCATCATTATCATTATCATATTTAGGTATGCTTATATATAATCTATCTAAATATATTGTATGTGTACGAGTATGTATATGTAAAATTATGTTGATATACAATTATGTATTCATGTATGGTAATTATGTATGTATGTAACGAATATACACATTGAATTTTAGGATAATGTCAGGCATTTTGCGAGCAGGGAACGAAGAGAGAGAAAACGGAAAGAACATTTATACTAAATAAATATATGCTATATATGTTGAAACCAGAATTGAAACCCAACTTGTTTTTAGTTCGGTTTGCGAACGATCTTCGCGAAATTGAACATGAATATATTTACAGAAAACTGAACAGAACACAAAAAACGTATAGATCTTAAAGATGTTGTACAAATTTGTCTGCTTTTTATTTATTATATTTTTGTATTGTATATCTTCTAATTATTTGTTCGGCTTCGTGATCGACTCGGGACTTACCTGCACTGAACCATGCCGATCGGCGGGTGTCAGATTGCCAAGGGTCGCACCCGGTTTGGGCACGTCCGGCCACGCAGCAACACCTCCTTTGGCATTTGTCTGTGGATGGGTCGGAGATTCAATTGGTTCGTTTCGTTTGGAATCGTATCGTTTCGGATTGGATCAGATCGGATCAGTTGGAGTTTCGATATCGGAGTGTCGGGTTGTAGTATAATGGGTTTTAAGCGAGCGATCAATGCATAAATTTGTCAATTATTAATTTATCAATTTATCGATGTATTTATTTTTGTTTTTCAAAAAGACAGACTAGACTCTAAAGTTTGGTATCTAACAACAAAAGTATAAAACTAAAGCAGTTCAAGACGAATGTGCGACCAATAAAACTAAAGTTATTACATCAATATAACCAAGATTAAATTTAAACATTTAAAGCCAAAATCAAAGTCCATAGTTTTTAATTGTGTGTGAAGGTGTGTGTTGTGTGTGTGTGTGTGTTTTTATGTGATGTTTTGAGTGTTTAATGTGGTTTGTTCAACTAAATATTTATGTATACCAATAGTTAGAACCGTTCACCAAAATATCTAAGCCAAAAAAAAGCAACAATTCTGAAAATTTGTTAGTGTCTTCAAATTGAAAAAAGCTATTTACATACAAAATTGTATCTTGAGAAGCTTTGAACTAGAGCTCTAAATCATTTCGACCAATTCTAGCCATCTATTTAAATCGAAGGATCTTAATTATCATACAAATTTAAGTGAAATTCAAGCGAAAGCGATTTCTGTGGCACCCCAGTGTATGCTGCTTAGGAGAAACTAAAATAGATGTCACAAGCCTCAAATTCTATAAAGGACTGAAAAGAACCAAAAGACTACTACAAAATAAAAAGCATCATCTAATTACATACAAATATATGTATAGCATTTATAATTATAGCAAATTACATAAATACAAGTACGATAAATGTATCCCTCTCTAGCTCACTGAAATGACAGATATTTATACATCCTTAAGCATACTTTCAATTAAAATCAGCATTTCTTGATCTTAACTAACCAGAACACATCAAGAATGTCTAACCTGAAGTATTATATATTCTTCATTGTCATTATCAATATCATCGAAATCAAAATACGAGACGTCCTAAATCAAAATACGCTCAAAAGATCAGAGAAAAATAAACAAACCATTTTTGTTAAGGTAACAGAGAAATTTCAAAGCAGAGTTTAAAATAAATAATAGTTGTTGGAAGTTGAAAAAGGAAATGGCAATATTTATAGAGTAAAAAAGGAAGAAGAAAATAAATTATGTAAGTAGAATTTTAAAGCTTAGTAAACACACAATGAAATAACTGTTTGTCTTATAACCGGGAATATTAAACTAAATTAGATTTTGATTAAAAACAACAAATTAAAAAAAAAAAGAAATGAAAACAATAAAATGAGAAGTATCTCACAATATTGGTCAGTGATAAATTAACAATACTTTACCTTAGCCGTAACATTATGACGATCTTTATTTGGTGAAATGATGACTTCATGGCCAGTTTGCAGAGATCCGACGGGCGTCGACTGTGAGCGTGTCAATGATATAGTATATATGGATGCAGTCGATTTAGTTATCGATTTTGTTTTTTAAGTTGTATTTAATGCACAGTTGAAGATATTATATATATATTCGAGTTTTAGACACACAAATACACGCATAGACACATGAAACGGTGTTTTGATTGATTTATAAGTTTAATAATTGTTTCATTTTGTTTTGTTTTTTTGGTTTTTTTTTTTTGGTTTCGTTGTAGTTGTAGACAGGAAATTTTTAAAGAGAGAGAGAGAGAAAGAAGAGAGTGCTGTTAGAATGGCTTCGATTACAGTTAGTTTCGTTGTTGGCCTTAACGCTAGTGCTTAACAACTATTGTTTGGAGCCTGCGACAAGCATTTACCAACACTGAACAAGCAAACTATCTTTGGCACTTTTGGCTTTGGCAATATTCTTCAGCAGAGTACATGTAGTGTAAGTGCAGTGTATTTGGATTGTGATACCTTATCGGATTTATTCTTGGCCAAATACGAAGGCGCCGCATTTTTAATGACCTTCATTTGATCCAGCTGGTCCTTGGTCTGACACACACACATACGAGTACAGCAATACACAAAAGTAAAACATCTTAATCGGATTTATAAGCAACAATTGCAAGCAAACAATTTAAATAACAAAATAATATACGAATTTGTTTTTTTCGATTTTCTTTTTTTTTCTTTTTATGGTTGGGGTGTTACTTTTTTTCTGTGCTATGTTGAGTGGTCTCTATTTAATTTAATTTGGTAATTGGCGCTTTATAAAAATATATGTATAAACGGAAAGAAATAACATTGCGCTGCAACAAGAATCGAAATTGAATTGAACAATCTGGGGCCCATCATCATCATCATAATCATCACCATCATCATCACAATCATAATCGTTATCACCTGCTGTAATGCTGTTAACGGGCAGCTTTGGCTTGCATGCTTCCAATTTAATTGAATTGAATTGAATTGATAACTCTTTCAACTGTTAACTTTACCGGACGGGGTCTTGAACATGCTTTTAACCCATTTCAAAAGTGCATTTGTAAAGTTACATGAGGAGGCGCATTATTCAAGTGTTAAGTTAATGGATAAAGTCTTGATATTCTTAAGTTTCCTAAAAATTAAATATGAATTTAGAATTCGGCATAGATGCATGTATGTACATGAGAATGCGTATAATCCTCTTTTTTTATGTTGTAGTAGTTGTTGTAGTATTTAGTAGTAGTTGTTGTTGTTATTGTTATTATAGTTGTTGTAGATTCAATGTCTGAGCGAATATTATGTGAATTGAATAGACTTCAAAATTGTGACCTACCATTGTCTTCCCTGTCCAATCGAATTCGCCCTCGTCGGTGTAGCCCTTACGTTCGAATAAGTCTTGAAACAGTCTTCGCAGAAAATCATAGTCGGGTGTTTCGAAAAAATCTAACCGCCGCACATAACGCAAATATGTTGCAAACTCTTCGGGGTGGCCGTCACAAAGTACCTGTTAAATTTCATAGAATTAGTAAAAGTTTATGCATTAAACAATTTTATACAAATGCCTCCGATTGCAAATCCCTATCAAAGCCACAGATCTTCAGTTAAATATACTAACAATTTGTATCTTCCTACATTCAGATTATGATTAACAACTTTTGTATTCGATAATTCTTAAATTATTCTCTTACAAATTGAATTTAAAAAAAAAACTATACAGTTTGTCAAGAAACACTTTACACACCCTTAAAAATTTAATATTTTGATTTTAAATAAGAAAATAATAGCTTATTTTATATATTTGGAAAGGTCATTTAATTTTCGTTCGAATGATGCATGAATTTCCTTAACCCATTGAGTACCCATGGAATATTTTGAATTTTTGCAAGTCTACTTTTTCAACTTTTTTCCTCGATTTTTCACAAAAAATATTTTGGAACAATTCTAAGAGTAACTGCAAAAAAAAATTTTCAAAAATATTTTTGCTAGTATTTTTTAGAAATTTTTGAAAACTGCAAAAAAGGCACTTTTTGCATGAAAATGAGGAAAAATGGGTAAAAACTGTAATTTTTCGGATTTTCAAACAATTTTTTAAAAATACTAGCACAAAATATTTTTTTGAGAAAAATCGAGGAATAAAGTTTTGAAAAGTGACTTTTACATAAGTTCGAAATTTTTGAAGGGTAATTAATGGGTTAAGGAAAGTTTTGTGTCATTCAATATTTTCTTATTTAAAGTCAAAATATTACATATTTAAGGGTGTGTAAAGTGTATCTTCACAAACAGTATATATTAAATTTAAGCTTGGAAAACTTTTTAAATTAAAAAAAAAAAACATGTTAATAATATTTTAATTGTTTATGTAGAATCTGACAAAGTCACAGATCTTTAATAAAATTATTAAATATTTTTAGTATTCGTAAGTTCAAATGTTGTTAACATCATATTCAATATCTTTTATCAAATTCTAAATTAGTCTTTTGCAAAGTTTATTGCAAACTATCTATTAAATTTAAGCTTGCAAAATTCTAAATTATTTACAAAACGTTTAAAAAATATTTCTACAGAATTTAAATTTAGAATAATTATGTAGAGTCTGTCAAAGCCAAAGACTTGATGGGTTTACAATCAAAAGTTTTCTATAAAAGTTAAAAGTCGGTTTTTGTCCTCAACCTCAATGGGTGTTGCACGTTTTGTATCACCGATTTTTTGATATCTCTCTTTGAGTGTATCAGCCTTAAGGCCTTGCCACGGCAGTGAACCTCTTAAGAAGTACATAAACATATGACCCAGGGCCTCCAGATCGTCACGCCTCGACTGCTCGCGTCCCATATGTGTATTGATTGACATATAGCGAGCTGTACCGGTCAGGGATTTATGCTCCCGATATGGTATATGTCTATTTGTATCTAAATCAATGTATTCTTTGGCCAATCCGAAATCTGCAAAAGTGTGTTTAGAAACAATGTTTAGCAACAGAAATGGATTTGATATTTAAGATATTCTTTACTTACCAATAATGTGAATAATTTTCTCACGTTTTGTTGATGTTCTGCCAATGAGAAAGTTCTCTGGTTTCACATCTCTATATATTAAGTGCCGACTATGAACATATTCGATCCGGTGGAGCTGTGGTTTTCATTTAAATTGTGTGTGTTTCAAAATGTTGAAAATAGATAAAAAGACATTCGATTAGTTTTTGTTGTTAAACAATATGTAAAATACACGTACGCACACACACACACAAGTCTACCAAGGAGCAGAAGAGGAAAATAAAAGTTTAAAAATTTAATTAAATGACACATTACTTTTGAGTGCTCATTGACAGACTGTGGAATTGTGTGAAACAATACATATATATTTGTTTTTCATATAAATTAAATTTTTTTTTGTAGTGTCTCAACTAGCTTAAATTGTGATTGTTGAATTTGATGGCAGCGATTTTTGGTTTTTAAATTTATTCAAATTGATTCGGTATTGATTGAAATTATAAATAAACGTGAACGCACTTTAAAAATGCAAACTAAAATGTTTATCAAGTCAACTACGTATTAAATGTACATGCAGAGTTTTTTCTTTATAATTTTAATAATTATGTATATTCATTATTATTTACGATTTGTACAATGAACGTTGGCTGTTAATAACTAAATTTTAAATATTATTTATTACATATTAAGAAAGCGGCATTTAAATGTGTGTGACATTAGAATGCTTTTATATGATAATGCTAAACTAAAAGTTAAATAAAAAAAATAGATTATAATAACAAAAAAATAAGCCTTAACCAGGTATTACCAATATTATGAGTGAGAGGTAGGGTGTAAACGCAAATTAAATAATTGTCTATAAAAACTATTCCTCTCTTGTTGTAGATGTTAGTTAGCAAAATTATAAGAAACGAAAACATGTTTTTAATAATAAACTAAATAAATAAAATTACCCAAGCAGCCCTATACTCACTCATACACTCACAATCACACACACAATACACACGCTCACACAAAATAAAAAAAAAAATTAATTGTGGGTTGGGGGGGGGAGGATATAATGTGTGAAATATTAAATATTGCGCTGAAGGGGGCCAGTGTTGGTTAATTGCCTTAACTGCTACCAGTGTTGAGTACGTGAGCAAAATTATGTGAAATGTACTGAGAGAAATGCGCGTGCTCGAATAATAAAAAACATTGTTGCTTTTTGTTTTGATTTGATTGTTTGCTTTTGTTGTAATTACTAATTGCATTTGTGTTATGTTTTATTTTACTCTTGTTGTGGTTGTTGTTGTTGTTGTGGTTTGGTGGTGGTTTTTGGGTTGTACTTACTAATTGTATAGCTATCAGTAGTACGCTCTTCAAAGTGAAACGTCTGCCGCAAATATCGAACAAATCTTCGAGTGATGGACCAAGCAATTCCATAACTAGAGCATTGTACTTGCCGCATGGGCCGAAGTAATATACTTCTGGTACACCCTCTGCTACAGGTCAACAAATTGCGGAAATTTTCAAATTGTACGTTTGTGTGTGTGTTTTTTAAAATGACAAGCAGTTTTTTTGAATTATTGTTTTCGGTTTATTTTCAGTGTTGAGCAGCGCACAAAAGTAACGTAGATTTTTGGGAATACGTTGTTGATTCGTATGTTGTTGTTGTTGTTGTTGTTTTATGCAAAGAAACGAGATATATAAGGGAAGAGAGTAAGAAGAAAGAGAGTGAGGTAAGAGAGACAAAAAAAAAACATTTTGGAATTATTTTTGTAATATTGCAGCTGAATTTGTTTTTATTCTTTTTTATTTTTATAAAGGGAGCACCGGGCACAACGAGATATAGACGAAGAAAGAGAGGGAGAGAGCGAACAAACGATAGTCAGATATTATAAGGCTCTTTTTAGGTTAGTTTAGCACGTCTTACGTATATTACCACCTTTTTTCTTTATGTGTATATTCTGCGTCATCATTTCTGAGAGTCAACAGCGAAACTGTGCTAAAAACAACAAGAACAACAAAAATAGAAATTCTCGAAGCATATAACGAGGAAGCCTGTAAAACGACCCTGCCCAATATTGCCAGATATCGCAAAAAAAAAAAATATAGAAAGGCTGCAGTCTACTGTTATTTGAGCAAAAACTAGATGTTGTTGTAAGTGGTATATTAATAGGTATAACAGTGCCTGTATAACACTTAAAGCTAGTAGTAATTACATTTATTGCACGCCTAACGGCAAATCTTAATCATAACTTAGGTGTAGAGTTGAGTGTATAACAGTAATGTTTAGGCCCTGGTGTGAGAGCCCAGTGTTTTTGCCATGGCTTTAACACTTTAGCAAAATTAACTCTTTGGAGCTGTGTTAGTAGTTGGTTAAAATAAGTTTAATCATATAGAGCACATACAAAAAGTTGTTCATTAATAAAAATGAAGAGAAAACAAGTAGAAGGAAATTCGTTAACTTAGGCAACTAATAAAAACTGTTGTTAAAATGCTTTTGCAATAGTTTTTGTTTTTATATATCGTATACAAATAGAAAAAGAAATTCGTTCTTTATTATTTACATAAGTATAAATTTTGCCTATTTACGACATGCTTTTAGTTGAATTTATGTTGTTGTTTTGGTTAAATAGCGATTTCAATTTCAGTTTTGTTTCAAATGTGCTACAACCCAAAGAACAAAAAAAAAAAAAAACCAGGATCTTAATTATCTTTAACTACGACAAAAGTATGTAATTTAAATGTTTGGAATACTTTTTCCACTACATAAACTAAAATGTTGGCACTAACGTTCATTGTGTTGTGAGTTGTTCTAAGGGTTTAAATATGATTGTTTTTGTTTTGTTTAGTTTAGTTTTTTTTGTAATTTATATAATAACAAAAATTGCTTGCTAACTTGAAAGGCTTAGCCGTTGAGACACTTTGCTTTAAAATGTAATTTACAATTGAAATAATAATGTGTAGAACTGTTTAAGCGAAGTGGCATACGGAATTCACATGGAACTGTTATACGAGCTTTCAAAACTGTTATACTGACATGTGAAGTCCGCGACAATTCGCTTAAACAGACAAACAAAAAAATGTTTGGCCATTTTAGCATAAACTTACAAGTTGTTTCGCTATCATCAATACAGTCTTAAGTGAAAATTTACGGGAGCAAATATTGAAGAGATCTTCTAATGATAATCCCAATAACTCTAAAACCATGGCATTATAACGGCCACCACAAGTGCCCAGGTGATAAATGCGTGGTATGCCTTCTGGGGCGTTATCGGCTGTGGGATCATCGGATTGGTTGTTTTGTATTTTTTTTTACAGGGTATGTGCCATGCCATCATAATGTGTTATGCAATAAGTCAGTCGATATTTTGGGTTGGTTGATTGATTGATTTTGGTTGTCGCACGATGATTTATATTTGATTCAGGATTTTCAATATCGGTTTCGGTATCATTTTCAATTTCACAGCGGATGGTGTTTTTGATGGTTGTATGAAGGAACAGAGCAATATACATACATATATATATTGTTTTTATATAAAAGAACAACGAAAAATAGAACGATCGAAAGTATAACGTAAGATTATAAACAGATTGAGTTGAGAAATCAGCATATAGTAAGTTGGTGGGTATAACATCAGAACAATATAACAGTAGCACAGCCACAATAGTAGCTGCCTACAATCAAAGCATAATTATATATTTTTTCTTTTGTTTTTTGTGTGTTTTATATTTGATTTGTTTTTTTTTTTTCAATTTAAATCACGCACCGACCTCCAAAATATGCTTGAGAAAATCTATTCATGTCTTCTTCTGTGTATTCTTATAGCACTCACAATACAAAGTGTTATATAGAGTTGAGTTTACAAGTTTGTTTATCAAACTAACGAAGGTGGTAACGGTGCAAAACATAGTTTTATTGGAATAGTAAGGTTGGTTAGTAATTTGTCAATAGGTCGACAAACGGGCATGGATAAAATAAATTAAATTTTTTTTTTTTTTTTTCCTTAATTTTTTCTCATATTTTGTTAGTTGTTTAACTGTTGTTAGTGTAAGGGATAGTTTTCAATATAAAGGTTATTTAAGAAACATTTCAACATACCATGTGATCCTAATAGCTTATAAAACCTATACTCTAAGTGTAGTTGCGGAGCCTTTGACTTCATAGGCTCCATTTTTATTGCTACATGTTCATTGTTGTAAAGATTTTTGCCTGCAAATATGAAAAAGAGAAAAGTTTAGTTAGTATATTTGATAATAAAAATAAATATAACATTCGTAGTAAAAGTAGTGCAACCCAACCTAATCATGCCTAAACTCAGAGACTGCCACAAATACATACAATTAATGCACAACATGCTCACGAGCGAAACTCGACAAAGGTTTGTCCAGAACTAACCAACTGACTAACCAGCATGCAGTTTACCATTCCTACCTGCAACATTTTCAGCGCCACGCCCACCAACTTGAGCGCCTCCAAAACAACACAGGCGACGACCTGACCGTTGAGAAAATAACATTTAAAATTCGTATTTTCTGTATCCCACATATTGATTATAATCAATCATTATTATTATTTATTATTGTTAGATATTTCCTCAAGCTTATTATACCCTTCTTTTTAAAATACTGGCTATTGTTAAATGTGTAAATTAATGGGGCATAAAGAACTAAAAATCAAAAAAAAATTGTTTTCTTCGGTCTGCTGAACATTAAATACCCTTACAAATTGCACTTGTGTCATTAGCAGATGCATACAGTTTTTATCCATATTTTGTAAATTTAATTCAACGACAAAATTAATTTAATTGTTAGAAAAATTAGAAAAATTATTAGTAGAATTTAGTAGAGTTTAAACCGATTTTATATTTTGACACAATATTTTTAGAGTGACAATTGATTAATTTGAGGACATAATTCAGAAACCGAAATACTTTCGAGGTTCCCTGACTCGAATTACCATTATCAAAAGAAAAGGTTCGAATTGTGGAGACTTCGACTTATGAAATTCTTTTTTTAAGTTTATTAAGTTTATGCCACTCGATTTAGCTCGAATTAAAGAAAATTCGAGTTTTAATAGTACGAGCTATGGAAGTTCGACTTTATTTTAAGATGATAACGGATTAACGCTGTGATTTCATAAAAGAAAATTGTTTGCATTTACTGTACATTCTAATTAGTTGTACAAAGATTAGAGCCAAATACAACAAACTTAGTTTAGTCTCTGAGGTGAGAAATTATGTCATGAATGGCAACGCCGCAAAGTTAGTTGGTTATCTGCTTATCGAGACGACAACATTGGAAACGTTGATAGAGTTGTCAGGCGAACATTCTGACATTCGCATATTCATATTCACACTCACATTCGTATATTCATACCCATATGCGAAAGGGCGCATGACTTTGATTACAACAAAGCAAATTTGTATGTGGGGCAACAATACGTTTGTTTATTTGTATTTATTTAATAACAAGCCGAGAAATACAATTCTGCCACGATTTGTATTTACCATAAATATGAAAACACAAAACGTAAACAAAAACTCATCTTTATCTTCGACTGTCTCCGAATTTTCTATATTACGCAGCTGGCAGTAAAAATGCCTAAAATTACTAAAAACAAGATAAAAATGATCTAATAAGTATTTTAGATTCATGAAAAATCTCTTTCTATATAAGAGAACATTTCATAAATAATCTGTTTTCCAAATTCAAACATAAACAATATGCGTTCCGTTGAAGCTTAAAATATGAATAAAAAAAAAAGCCTCTCAAACTGCTTACGATTCGGAAACGCCTCTTTCAAAGCGTCACAGATTCTGTGAAAAAAGCTGAATAATAAATTGAAGCACTGATGTACATAAGTGACGACAGCAGTGACTCTCAGACTGTGGTTCGCCTCAATCAGATTTTATAGCCGTGTCGTAACTCAAGCGAAACCAAAACTGTCATGACCTAACGCAATACGAGTAAATTTACATACTATAGACTTGCATGTATATAAGATCTGCCTTCGTCATATCTGAATGGGTATAAAAATCACAAACATATATACTGAAAAAAGCATTGCGAAACGCCTTCCAAATAAGAAAAGATTGACCAACAACAATAAAAAACAATATATATTCTAAGTAATTAAATGGCAAATACCCACGCAAGCCGGTTATAAATCTCAACCAAGTTATAAAAATAAATTAGCTTTTCTCGGTTTTCATATTTTGTCTTTCTTACGAAAATGTTGCAATTATTTATAACAAA